>MDKJ01227986.1:0-39034 GCA_005239525.1 Nicotiana knightiana
CCTAAGTCCTTGACTTGAACACTTCGCTGAAATCATGTATAAGATCATCCCTTAGTGGACTGAAAATATTAAAGAATTGGGGCAACTAAGTAACTTTCTAGATAAGTTGAGTTGATATTCCTTTGTTTTGGGTGAGTTTCATGGGTTGTATTTGGGCTGCTAAATGGGTCAGAATGAGTCATAAAAAATAATGGGTTAACTTGGGCTCAGCTCAAATTGACCCATGAGCTAAAATTTATTTAGCTCAACCCATTAATCTCTGGACGGGTTAGATGGGTTTGGGCTCAAATTGCCACCCCTAATTCTAAGCATTATAGTGGATCAATTTGATTCAGATAACTATAGAAAACTGTCAAAAACTGATACTACTGTAAGTTCACACTATGATATTGATGAACTGAATTTCACTTTCTTTAGTCTGTAAGTTTGTATCCGATATGAACAAAATTTGCTGTTCTATTTGCTCTACAACTTGCTGATATCAGAGGATCTCAACTGATTTGGGAGGAGCCGTTTCTCATCATTCTCATCGTTGTCAAGGCTCACTTTTACTTCATAATCTATATCAATCATCGTTAATTCTTTACCGTGCACTTCATCGGATTCAGAAAAATGAAGTTTGACATTTTCTTCTTCGAAAGGATGATTGCCTATTTCATCAATCCATTGCAACTCTGTGTCTATTAATGCATCCATTCTAGCACGGTCCCTGTCATGTGGATATGTACAATAAAGGAAGGAATAGATGAAGCAACAAATTGCCATTGGAATGCCTATAGCAGTGTAGAGTGCCTTAGCAAGCGGGGCTGCATTCTCTCTATCCGTTTCAATTTCCTGTGAGCCGGTTGAATCCTTGGGGATTGGTTTAAAACCATAAACATGTTGAGCCAAAATACCAACAACTGGAGGAGCAAATGATGCTAATATAGACTCAAACGATCGATCCAGGGCATAGATGCTTGTTCGAGCTCTCTCAGGAACTATCTCTGCAAAAATTGGACTGCAAGCATGGCATGCGTGAATTTGTTAGTAAATCATGCTGAATTATTTTGAAAAAATTGTCTCCCTTGAACAGATACTTTTATCGATGTTGTATGCAACTATATTACTGGAGTAAAATCAAGAAAGGCCAGCTTTAGACAATGAAGCAGAAAGTACTTGACTGGTTTTACTTGGTCTTTGTTTGGCTCAGACTCTATATATAGTCTAAGAAGATATTGGCAACAAGAGAAGTATTTTTCTTTTCTTTAAAGACATTCATCTTATGTTAACCTAGAAGTCCTGTAAAACACGTATCAAGATACCATTAACAATCAGAAATCTTTTCAGATATGGAACTCTTTGAAAAAACATGTCAACCGTCCATTGTGCAAGATCTACTATAGAGGCCTATACATGGGTGGAATATGTTAAGTGAGCAGTAAGCAGAAAAAAATAGATATTTATGATGTTAAAGAACAGCAAGTAGAAGACAGGAGAGGACACATTGCAGGAAATATTAATTCGCTTATTTTTTGCAAAATGTATCATAAACACACAACTCCACTTCATTTGTTTTATATTAGCATTAGCACTATCGAGTTAATGTTAATTGTTGTGTTGCATTGCTCTAAGCTTCACGACCTTCAAAATATCAACTCCACCCGAATGTAAAAGAATGAAATATGCAAGAAAAATTCAGAGAACGATGAATGATGATATAGTAGTCCAAGGGAAACATACTTGTTTGTCGCTGGACTATTCCACGATATCATGAATCCCATTATGAACAAGACTAAACCATGGATTGAAGCTGAGGAAGGATCATCAGGCAATCCAAGAAGCAGAATTGCAGCTAAAGGGATCGCCGAACCAGAGCTTATCTGAGAAAGAATTATTCTACCAGAATTTGGCAAGTGTTTGGCAAGAACATCCCCCATCTTTCCTCCAAACAATCCACCAATCGAGCCAGCAACATTAAATAAAGTCAAGAGTAATGCTGTTGTCTTGTGTGAGAATCCAATAAGCTCCAACCACATAGGAGCAAATGACAATGATGACCAAGGGAATGAACCTGAGACCCCCTGACCAATAAGAATTTGAAAGGAAGGAACTTTCACTACTGCTTTTGCTTCTTTTAGCAGCTCCCTCACTTCATCTCTAAATGGTTTTTGGGGAGGTTGACCTTTTGCATTGCCATTACTGTCAACAAAGCGAGGATCTTTGGCGAAGAGGCGCACCAATATACCAACTATAACGCTTATAAAACCGACTAGATGGAAGGAGATTCTCCAGCCAGCGATCCCCATGAACGATGTTTCAGCTAGAAGCACCGATAAAAGCCCACCAAGGATAGAGCCAAAGTTCCCTGTTAATTGTAGCCATCCAAAAGCTAGGCCACGGTTGCTTTCATCTGTTGAATCAGCAACTAGAGATTGGATTGCTGGTGTGACTATTGCAAGTCCTATTCCATTCAATCCTCTGGAAATGGCAACCTATTGAAGAATATGAGTTTGCTAAAACAGTAATCATAGACCTCATTTCAAGCAAGATATATAGTGCTTCTCTTACTAAATGCCACTCACGTATTCGGAAACTAAAATGGAGAATATAATCATCTGAAATGCCTTAAAAGTACTGTCAAATTGTAAGAATCTTGAAGACTGAAAGAACCAGGATATCCCTTCGGTTAAAGACTTAAAAAGGAAAACAGGAAGAGAGAGCAATTCTTTTTTATCATCAAGAACAAAAGGCTTAATTGTACTTCTAAATGATTTACACAATTACATAAGACATTGTTTGTCTAATCAAACTTGAAATTGGACTTGATAGCTGTTCAACTTATACCTTAGCTAAGAAAAACAAAAACTCACAGTCCCATATTCAGAAATGTTTGATTCAAATTTCCAATTAACAACCTTGAGTTTCAATCTTTCTCATAGAATAACTTTGTCCCATGGTTCCTATACAAACAGAGGACACTTTTCAGAAACAGGACAAGAACCAAATCTTCTACATTCCCATCAATATCATGAACAGGACAAAAACCAAAATATTCTTCATTCCCATAAATTCATTAACAGGACAAGAACCAAATTGTACAAATGTAGAAGGACGTAGAGAGAATTAACCTCAGTAAAAGTGGAGGAAATGGCAACAAGAAAAGTAGCAGCGGACCAGAGGAAAGCACCAAGGGCAATAACATGGGTGCGGTTTTGACGGCCGGCGAGGTAAGCAGCGAGAGGGTAACAAAGGCATTGAACTATGGATCTGAAGAGAGTGAGAGAACCAAGTCCCGTTGGATCAGTATGCAATGCTTTCCCTACTTCTTTGTACACTCCCGGCAACAATGACTCGTCGGCGCTTTCCATTATTCCGGCGAGGTTAACCAGTAATAAAGTCAACGATTCCGATCTTGTGTTCTTGAACTTCTTCATCGGCTCCGGCGAGTTTGGGAAACGTTGACTAGTTTTTTGTGGTGGGCTCTTTAGTAACAGTCATTTGGAAAATTTTAGAAATGGATATGTGGGACCAGATGGAGTTTTGAAACGTTTCAGATGGAGGGTATTGTTGATGACTTGGACTGGTTTGTGGGGGTTAGGACAAGAAGCTTTTTGTCCCAGTGGATTTAGAGTAATTGACAAAGTATTTTTAATTTTTTTTTAGGGGATATGTTTCGTGTTTTTATGAAAGTAAAGTGGAATTACGGGAGATTTTGGAATAATAATTTTTTATGCTGATTTTATGGGCTAATTAGTTAATGTGATCATCAGAGTAATAAACCTTAAAAAAGCTCTCTTCTCTCTCCTCAAAGTAGCGATCAACAGTGCACGCCGGCGACTGTCCTTCATGGCCTTCACGGCCGGCGGCCAGCCTCCCCCTGAGGTTGGTCCGTCGTCTTCCTCCCCCCTCAGTCGTTACCAACCTCTACAAACCCTAATACACCTAAAACCTATGCGAATTTATTAAACCCAACTGTCATAAATACGCCAATGCAAACCCTAGCTACGCTACCATTGAAATCAGTTGAGTTCCTTCATGGAGAACCAGTTGTAAAGTGGAAGAAACAAGAAGTGAAGCAATCCATCATACAACAAGGGCTTCAACTTGCAGTTCTAGGGAATTTTCATATGGAAAGCCTGTTATTGGTGAATTACGTAAAGTGATTCCAATTCAATGTGAGATTAAAGGTCATTGTTCAGTTGGCTTGATTGAAGACAATCATGTGTTAATTAGGCTGTCTTTATTGGAGGATTATGTTCATCTTCTATCAAAGCCAGCTTTTTATATAAAGGCTCAATCAGACATGTGGCAGATGCGTTGTACAAAATGAAATCCGTGGTGGACACCTGATGAAAAGACTCTAATTGCCATAGCTTGGATTAGTTTTCCAGAACTTCCTCTAAATTTCTTTGGTAAGGAATGTGTATTTTCATTAGATCGTGCAGTTGGTAATCCATTACAGGTAGACCTAGCAACTCAAAATGGGACTAGACCTAGTTGTGCAAAAGTAAAGGTGGAGGTGAATTTGCTAGGTAATTTCCCTAAACGTATTAAGATTGTTGAAGAAACAGATGAATCTGGGCCAGAAAAGTTTAAATGGATTAAGATTAAGTATGATTATATGCCTAACTATTTCAAGCCATGTAAGAAACAAGGGCATAGTGAGGCAGAATGCTGGGTAATTCATCCTGAATTACACAAGAGATTTGATGAAGATATTGAGGATCAAGGCAAGGAAAAGACAGTTGTGGTAAGCAAAGAAGCAATTGGTACAACTACAAATTTAACTAAGGTTCTGTCAAGTGGAAAGGTAGTTGGTAAGCCTACTACTAATCATGCAAAGCAGGAATGGATACAAGCAAGGAAGAATAAATACCAACGGGATAATTGGGGCCACATTGTTGATAACAAACAAGGTAAGGAAGCTGACAAGGGTAAAGGGAAGGAAAGATTTGAGGAAGTAGCAACAAAGAACAAGTTCAATGCACTAGAGGTTGAGGAAGTTCATCAACCTACTCTACAAATTAGTGAAGGCAAAGGTGAAGATCATAGCAATGGTAAGAAGAAGGAACATGGGGAAAAGCAATCCAAGAAGGGCCATGAGAAGGAGAAAGAAGGCAATACCGGAGTGTCAAGCCCTAATCCTAAGGTTTCTGGGGTTAGGGTTGGGAAGGATGCTAATATTAAACCAACTGGAGAAGGTAATCAACGGGAACTTAAGCGTGTAAAGAAGGACGCAGTTGAGAAAATGTTGGAAGATCAGCATAATGGGAACTTAGCTAAGGCTAATCATATTGTTCCTAGTGATCAAAGTACTGATGAAAAAGATAATAAGGAATCTACAATCGACTAGGTTCATAGAAGGTTTGGAACTAGCAAAGAAGATCTAAGGCAACTCAATGTGACTACAAACCAATCATGTCAAGATATTTTGTCTCAAACATTTGCAGATTCTGGGCAGTTTGAGGACCTTGATGCGACAAACTCAACAAAAGTTGTAGGGAGTGATGCAATGAGGTGGAGGATGATCAAGTAGGCACGACAAAGACAACATGAGACAAAGTGAGGGATAGCAGCCCACATGGCGATAGGCTGGTGACGCCAGGCCTAAGTCCAGGCTCCCCAGGCATTAGGCTGGCGATGCCAGGCCTAAAGCCAGGTACCCCAGGCGTTAGGCTGGCGACGCCAGGCCTAGCGCCAGGGTCACCTGATGAAGCAAAAATATTAAACCCTATCCTTAGTGCAATTAGCAATATTGATGGTGTTCCGGTATATGCATTGGAGAACAAACTTGATGGAGATAATAATGTGAAAGTCAGGGATGATACAGTAGGGTCAGACCAAAGCATAGGCAATGGAAATAGTGGTGACATCAATAGAACAGATATTTCGGAGCAGCCTACAACAGTAATTCCTAGGTTAGGCAGTGTCTATGAGCAGCAATTAAAAATGATGCAGGTTGTTGCTTCTTCTATAGTGAATATAAATGAAAAGGTTAATGAGCGGGAAATTTTTCCAAGCGCAACTAGGGAAATAGAGGAAGTGCCCATGGATTCTGGTACTGGCCAAATTATGCCGCTGCAAATTAGAGTTCCACAGAAGACTCCTCTACAACAGTTACATAATTTAGTTACACACAATGTGACACCAATTGATGAAGACTTAATGAGACAAAATCCAATGGAGGATGAAGGAGATGATGAATAAATAGTAGAAAACTTTAAGCAAGTCGCTAGGGAATGAGATTTATCACCCACAGCTAGTGCTAAAGGAGGTAAGAAAACTAAGAAGAATCAGAATAAAGAGCTACCACAACCTTTAAGAATAATGCTCAGGAGGGCAGCTTCTCTATCAAAATGATGATGATCAAAACATTAATATGGAACATAAGGTATGTGAATACACAACATGCCTTTCCTAGGGTGATCAACATGAATAGGGAGCATAGTTTTTGTGTAGTTTCATTGATGGAGCCTTTTCAAAAGAAGAGATTCACTGATAGATATAGAAGAAGGTTGAATATGGAGACTGCTTATGCAAATGTTAATGGGCAGATATGGTTGTTCTTTGATGCAGTGGTGGGATGGGAATTAGTGAAGGATACTGAGCAACAGGTGACTGTGAGGGTGTTTCACCATGATCTGGGGCAACACATAATGATGACATTTGTTTATGCAAAATGTTCAGCAATGGAGAGGTTGGAATTGTGGGATCACTTGTATTACTTAGCAAGTGATATGAAATTTCCATAGTTGGTAGGAAAGAATTTCAATGTTGATATTGCATGAAGATGAGAAAATAGGAAGACTGCCAGTACACCCTCCTGAATATGAGGATTTTGCATTTTGTGTAAACTCGTGTGGTTTGTTTGAGAAAGGATATAAATGAAGCCCATTTACATGCTGGAATGGGAGACCCAATGTTGCATGTATATTCAAGATATTGGATAGGATCTTTGTGAATATTCCATTTCAGAACATGTTGCCAAATATTGAAGTTGAACATCTAATCAGAACTGGATCAGATCATGCACCATTGTTAATGACATGTGGGGAGAAGACCACCAATTTTGTCAAGCCTTTCAAGTTCTTGAAATTTTGGACTAAGTATGATACATTTATGGATGCGGTGAGACAGGATTGGGAAGCAGATTTCATAAGGGATCTATTTTTTGATGTTCAAGCAGAAGCTCAAGAGAGTGAATGCAACACTGTCAAAATGGAGTAGGGAAACATTTGATGATATCTTCAAGCAGTTGGCAATTTTGGAGGACATTGTTAGGGTGAAAGAGATGTTGGTTGAAGAAGAGCCTACAATTGAGAACATAATTGTGCTTCAAAAGGCTCAATCTGAATTGAAGAAATACTTGAGTATTAAGGAGCAGTATTGGAAGCAAAAAGCTGAGATGAATTGGTTTGCTGAAGGAGATAGGAATATAAGTTTCTTTCACAATCATGTCAATGGCAAAAGAAAGAAATTGCAACTGAAGAGGATCAAAAGTGGAAGTGGGGTATGGATTGAAGACCAGGAGAAACTAGCTACAACTGCAGTGGATTTCTATCAAAAACAGTTCACAAATGAAGGTGATGCATCTGACTTCCCCTTGCTCAATAATGTACCTTCGATGGTCACTATGGAACAGAATTTGGAACTTAGCAGATTACCAACAATTGAAGAGGTAAGGACATCAGTTTTTGAGCTTAGTGGGCAAAGTGTTAGTGGTCCAGATGGATTCACTGGCCTGTTTTATCAAACATGCTGGGATGTTATTGGTGCTGATATACACAATATGGTGCTACACTTCTATGGAGGAGCTGCACTGCCTAAATCCATAACTCACACCAATCTAGTGTTGCTGCCTAAGAAAACTAGAGTTGAGACCTTTTCTGACTTAAGACCTATTAGCTTGAGCAACTTCATTAAAAAGGTATTGTCTAGGGTGTTACATGATATATTGGAAAAATTTTTGCCTTCTCTAATATCTCCTAGTCAATCCGGATTGCTGAAGGGTAGGAGTATATTTGAGAACATCTTATTGACTCAAGAAATTGCCACTGACATAAGGTTAAGGGGAAAGCTAGCTAATGTTGTGATCAAGCTTGATATGGCTAAGGCCTATGATAGGGTTTCATGGAAGTACTTATTGCATGTACTAAGGAAGATGGGATTTTCTGAGCACTTCATCAACATGGTGTGGAACTTGGTGTCAAATAACTGGTACTCAGTATTGGTGAATGTGCAGTCCTTAGGGTTCTTTAAGTCTACAAGGGGTGTGAAGCAAGGGGATCCTCTATCGCCAGCACTGTTCATTCTATCAGCTGAGGTACTTTCCAGGTCTTTGAATAAGCTATTTGAAGACAGGTCATTTGTGGGATTTGGAATGCCTAAGTGGTCTGATCCTTTAAATCACTTGGCATATGCTGATGATACTATAATTTTTACTTTTGCTCATCCTCCATCCTTGAGAAAGATTATGGAGGTATTAGGGAACTATGAGAAGATATCAGGCTAGATGATCAACAAAGATAAGAGTTCATACTACATCTATTCAAAGATTCCTAATGGATTGTGTCAGGTGATTGGAGCTATTACAGGATTTGCAAGAGGTAAATTCCCCTTCACATATCTAGGGTGTCCTATTTTCTACAATAGAAGGAGGAAGAAATATTATAAGGATCCTATAAAGAAAGTAAACGCTAAATTTCATTCATGGAAAGGAAAGTTGTTGTCATTTGGAGGAAAAGCAACACTCATTTCTAGTGTGTTGCAAAGTATGCCAGTCCACATGTTATCAGTCCTTCATCCACCAAAAAATATCCTGGAGCATCTTCATAAGATTTTTTCTAGGTTCTTTGGAGCAAAAAGGAAGAAGGGAGAAGCAGACATTGGGCTTCATTGCAAAATCTTTGCCTTCCTAAAGAGGAAGGGGCCCTAGGTTTTAGGTCCTTACATGATGTGTCGAGGACATTATTTGCTAAACTATGGTGGAGGTTTAGGAACATAAAATCATTGTGGTCTAATTTCATGCGTAATAAGTATTGCAAGAAGGAGATACCAACAGTGGTGCATTTTAGAAGGGGGTCTCATGTTTGGAGACAAATGTTGAATACTAGGGAAGAAGTAGAACATGAGATCCTATGGGAATTGAAGAGTAGAACAACTAATATTTGGCATGAAAATTAGACTGGATTGGGTGCACTTTATCACGTATTACCTGAAGACTTTCCAATCAATGAAGATCTTCAGGATGTGGCAGAATTGCGACAAGGTGAAACATGGTTAGATCAACTACTAGATCAAACCTTTAATGAGGAAATTGCAGAACATATAAGGCTAAATGTGCATTATGAAGGCAGTGAGGAATACTGGGATAGGCCATACTGGATGCCAACTCCTTCAGGCAAGTTCAGTGTTAGCAATACTTGGCAAATATTAAGGCATATGGCGGATCCTTATAAGGAATTCAAGTTAATGTGTATTAAAGGCGTACCATTCAAGATATCCTTCTTCTTGAGGAGATTGTGGAGGCAGAAAATAGCCACTAATAACATGTGGAGGAGGCAAGGGCAAATGGTGATGTCTAGGTGTTGGTGTTGTCAGCAGCCCGAAGAGGAATCTATTGAGCATGTATTTGTCACAAGTCCTACTGCCTCTAAAGTATGGAACTTGTTCATGGGGGTTGCTGGAATTACTGTGCCACTGATTCAATTGAAGAAGGTTATAAGGCATTGGTGGTATGCTCAATGTTGTCCAAAGTTAAAGACATTGTTTCAAGAAGTACCATCTATTATCACTTGGGAACTTTGGAAGAGAAGAAATGCAGGTAAACATGGGGTTTTAGTGTCCACAAATAGGGTGATTCATGAGATCAATATGACATTGCATCAATTGACAAATGTGAGGTATGCTTGGATGCCTAATATTCCATTGTTATGGCCACACATAATTCAATATTTTGAAGGATATAAACCTATATTAATCACTACAAGAGTAACATGGAAGCTTCCTTTTCATGGTTGGTACAAATGCAATGCTGATAGAGCCTCAAAAGGAAATCCTGGTCCTAGATCATTAGGCTTTTGTGTGAGGAATGATAAAGGTGATGTGGTGTATGCAAGGGCAGTACACTTGGGGGTGACAACTAATGTGGTGGCTGAAGCTAAGGCTATTCTTCAAGGATTGGAATACTGTGTGGAGCATGATCTTCACCCTCTCATATTGGAGACGGATTCATTAGTGATGAAGAAAGTGATACAAGGGGAATGGGACCCCCAGTGGGTAATTGCAAATGAGGTGAAGAGAATTATAGATATGAAGGGCAACTTCAAAGTGATCTTTCAACATGTGTTCAGAGAAGGCAACTCAGTGGCGGATTTCATAGCTAACATTGTGTTTTCTTTTGCAGGTACATCTGAGTTTCACTCATTCTCTGAACTGCCTAGTGCAGGGAGGAGGTTGATTAATTTAGACAAGTCTCAAACTCCTAACATTAGGGTTAGAATAGCAGAGAGAAGAGCCCCAGACTGATGGCTTCACAATATTGGAATCTGCACATACCTGCATGTTTCTTTTATGTCTCATTTTGTATGCTATTAAGGTACTTTCTAGTGGTATTAGCATGGTCACATGCTCATTCTAGGGGTGCTTTGATAGTGTACAGGACCAATGTGATAAACAGGTATTGGATGGTGTAATTTATTCTACTTCGGATATGTTCAAATATTAAGGGAAAGGTTGAACTTGTTATGTTGTATCTCTGGAGATTATTGAATCATTTCTCAGTGGTATTAGCATGTTTTCATGCTCAATATGAGGATGGTTTAGAAATGTCTACAATGATGTCGACATTAAAAGTTCTTGAAGGGAAGGATATGAGCTTACAAGATCACAAAAATGCACAATTTCTAACGCTTGAGTATACCTTAAGCCTGGATTTTGCCTTGCAAGGCCTACTTAAATCCAGCCCCAGCCTGGCCTTTGCCTTGAAAGGTCTGCCTAAAGCCAACCCCAACCTGGACTTTGCCTTGCAAGGCCTGCCTAAAGCCAGCCCCAGCCTGGCTTTTGCCTTGCAAGGCCAGCCTAAAGCCAACCTCAGCATGGCTTTTGCCTTGCAAGGCCTGCCTAAAGCCAGGTACTTTTACATGTTAAATTTTATGAGTGCACATATGATTAATACTTGGACAAACTCAGTACACTGCATATGGAGATTATATAGTAGCTACACTTGGAAGACTATGTTGGCTTCAACTCTGTGGTGGAGATGTTTGGAATTCATTTTAGCCTATGGATAGTATACACTAGCGCCTGGTGAGAGATTGATAGGTGTTGCTTGGTATTTACCAAGGGCAATTAGATTCACATACACTGACAGGAGGAGGAAGCACTCAGCCTATTTTGTTGTAATAGCTAGTTCATTAGACTTTAGATTTTCTATCTGTTTAATAGCTAGAAGCTTCATGCAACTTCTATTTTGGCTTGGACATCTTGTAAGCTTTGGACCCATATTGGAATTTTATTTATACATTAGCCACTAGGCAGTCTGCCTAGTGGAATATTTGCTTAAAAAAATTAGTTAATGTGATCTTGAATATTAATTTGAGATTGCTTGTCAAATTGATACAGGAAGATAATAGTTACTCCTCCGAAGCAACGTTTGAAAAGTTAACGATAAGCTTTTTAGGGTATGTTCAACTAAAGTAACTACTACTATGATTTATATGAAAAATTCTTTTTTTGAGTATGGATGGAGTATTTTATTTGTATTAATACTTGTATCTTTTTCTAAAAAGTGGCATGAGCTTTTATTTAGTTTTGGAAAATATGTTGATTCTAATAAGTGCCAAGGTAATTTGGGCAAAGATGGATTCATAATTTAAAATTCATGGGTTCTGAATTTTAATTCTTTGGAGTTATTGAATTCAAAATTTATATCTTATACATATTAAATAAATTTGTTAAGATAACATAAAATTTGGTCAAAGCTACTGAAGTTTATACGGTTTATTATACGAGTAGCTTTATCATTACTACTTCTATGAGCATTTTTTACCTTATTCTTGCTTCTCAGAAAGGATAAAAGTAAAAAACATTACACGAAAAAAGAAAATTGGAGAACAGAAAAAAGCAAGAGCTGCAAGAAAGGAAATCAAATTCAAAAGCTTAGAGTAGGCCGACATTAAAACGTTTATGTTGGGCTTTTAGCGATTATGTTTGGAAACTAAAGAGGATAAAAGAAAGGAAATTGAAATATTTACTGAATTTTTCCTAACAGTGAGAAGAAAGGCTGGAAAGAAATATGTAGTTTTTTTAAAATCTCCTAAACGAAAACTCCAAAAATTATGCGTAAATTTTAATCGAGGTTGTAACCTATCAATATTAAATATTAATCTGAATTAATTATGATCCTAATGACGTGATTTAGAGAATGCTCCAAGCTATCGTGAGCCCCATTGTGTGAATAGGTTGGACAAGCTATTTCTTCCTCGCGATGGTTGTCTTCATGCGGCTGCAAAATGAGATCCATACTAAATTGGCCTCTAAAGTGCTTTAACATCAGTGCGGGCATGCTAAAGTTTTTTCTTAACTTTTTTACTTGTTGTATGGCTTTTTATGACATGCTTGAATAACTATAAAATAGGCGGAAGTGTTCGAACCCCCCTTAAACTTGGAAACTTTTGTTTAGTACATAGTCTTTAATAGCCCGTTGAACGCGAAAATTTGAAAACCTTAATCCCCAGACGCTGATGTGGCAAAGATGTGAATACAGTCTCTTTTAGACCCGTGGGGGAAGAAAAATCAAAAAATCAGCTTTCAAGTGAGGTATTTTTTGGATATGTTAATTGTCACATAATCAAATATAAATAGTTATTTGTTCTAATTGTATTTGTCATTTTTTTTCTTAATATACCTTGCATATTTTATCTCAAATTTTTTATACAATCAATATTTATTTTAACTATGTATTTTTTTGGGCTAAATCTATAAAAGTTAACTAAACCACTATATTTTTTAGCCAAATACAAAAGAGGGTTTAGCCAAGTAATGAAGTTCAAATGGCGTATTTTCTATAAAAAGATACTATATATTTTCTTTTCATGCAATGACTATTTATTTAAACTATTCTTTTTTGGGTCAAATTCGTAAAATATTTGATTGGAATATTATTATTTTTAGCCAAAATATGAAGTTCCAACAACATATTTTTTCTTTAGATGCGATGAGTATATGATTATCTGTATATTTCTTCTTTTTCTGACCAAATATGTAAAAATAATTTAATTAAGATATTACTATCTTAAGTCAAATAAAAAATTATTGTCAAATAATATTGTTCCAAGTTCTTTTTTCTTATAGATTTAGCGCGAAAAAAATGATTTAAATCATTGTTGGACTTTAAAAGGTAAAAATATATATATTATTATAAACAAATACCTCATGGACAAAAAAATTCATGATGACACGATAACACCCTTCGTGTTTTTACTCTCATCCTTATCGTGTAATATCATAAATAAAATAGCACGTCATCACCCTTCGTGCTTTTACTCTCAACCTCATATGATGTGATAAATGAAAGTAATAAGAAATCAATGCAAGACATCACCCTTCGTGCTTTAAACCTCACAGTCTTTCAATAAATAATATTGTTTGCTAATAAGGCACAGCAACACCCTTCGTGCTTTTCACTCTTCCTCACCAAGCAAGAACATTAATCCAAAAATAGAAAAATAAGGTGGGAAGTTATTTCACTTCAATATGTAACGACCCGACCAGTCGTTTTGAGCATGTGCATTTTGCTCGGTAGTTTGGGGGCACGAGTAGCTCTGTATAACGTATTAGGACTTGTGTGCAAAATTTGAGTTATCATTCCAAGTTGCTTTGATATGTTTCGGCGCGAGTTTTTGGAAGTCAAAAGTTCATTTAGTTTAAACTTCGCAACTCATACAAACCAACCCCGTTGCTTTCAACTTATCCCCATGATCTGAAATACTTCATAGCAGCGGTCAAGAAAATCACGTGGGTCTTCAAAAGATGTACCACTGAAATGGAGTGGAAATAGCTTGATGAACCTGCCCAGTTTCCACAAAGCATCGGAAGTCATAGCTGCCCCATCAACAATCGGGGCTGCCGCAATTGTCTGAACTACCCCAACTGGGTTGGCTGACGGGGTCTGCATCTGAGGAGTAGTCTGATCAGGAGTGTGGGTATCAGGAGTCTGGACTCCTCCTCCAGCCTGAGATACGGCTGCTGCAACAGGGAGTGCGCCAGTCTGGGTCAGGCCCACTAATCGGACCAAAGATTCCTGAAGTATCGGGGTAGCAATGAACCCCTCTGGGACCTGAGCTAGTCCAGTTGGAACGGTCTGAGCTGGAGCCCCCTCATCAATCTCAATCTGGGCTCCGCAGCTGGAGCTGCTGT
The DNA here is from genome assembly GCA_005239525.1 of Nicotiana knightiana. NCBI lineage: Eukaryota > Viridiplantae > Streptophyta > Magnoliopsida > Solanales > Solanaceae > Nicotiana > Nicotiana knightiana. The sequence continues at coordinate 14,401 of MDKJ01227986.1, forward strand.
CTGAGTAGTAGGTTGTGTCCTGCCCTTGCCTCGTCCCCTGACGTGGCCTCGGCCTCTGCCCCTAATAGGAGTTGTTGCTGCTAGAAGACCGGATTGTTGGTTAGCGGAAGAGGAAGCACGTGTTCTCGCCATTTGCGAGAGAATAGAAGATTTCAATCAGTATTTTTCTAAGATATCAAGAATCGCATGACAGAGTAGAAATAAAAAAAATGAGTTTGTTCCTAACTTTATAGCCTCTAAGAGATAAGTACAGACGTCTCCATACGGATCCTTCAGACTCTATCAAGCTTGTTCGTGAATTGTGAGGCCTATGCAACCTAGTGCTCTGATACCAACTTGTCACGACCCAAATTTTCAACCCACGGAATCGTGATGGCGCCTAACACAATACTTGCTAGGCAAGCCAATGTTAGAAATTTAAATAACCATTTTCTCTTAAAATTTATCTATACATAAGAGAACAATTTTAAAGAACAAATAAATCCAATGCTCTCCAATAAATGACTTCATGAATAATATTAGATGAAATGAAATGAACCACAAACTAAAACCAACTATATAACTACCCAGGGTCTGGTGTCACAATTCACGAACTACTAATGAATGCTACAAGTATTTGGCTGAAAGAAAAATATCTCTATTTTGAATGAAATAAAACAGCAACTAAATAGTGTAGAGAAGATCTCCAGGAGTCTGCAAACGCCAGCAGATGTACCTCTTATCTCCATAAAAATGCACAGCTATGTCTCAAACTTAACACTGGTCAATACCTGGATCTTCACAAGAAGTGCAGAGTGTAGTATTCAGTACAACGGGCCCCATGTAATGAGTAAATGCCGAGCCTAACCTCGACGATGTAGTGACGAGGCTACGGAGGGGCATTCACAATATAACCTGTGAACAATATATAATAATGCAAGAAAGAAATCTAAACTAAACAAAACGATAGTCTGTGGAAATAAATAAAATAACTCAGCCACCTTTTCCAGGTCTCAGCTATAACCAATGCTCACATAAGTTTCCAAATTTCCAATTCCACTTTGAAATAATCATAAGTACATAGTATGATAAACAGTAAAGTAAACAGTAAGTTTTCAAATCCTTGTGTTTAAAAATCAGTAAAACATAAATGTCCTCCCTTAACCTCCTTGTTGCGGCGCGCAACCCGCTCCTACTTATCCACCCTTATCACTCCTCCCTATATATATCACCCTTATTTCTCCTGTTGCGGTGTGCAACCCGATCCCACCTGTCCACCCTTATCACTCCTTGTTGCAGCATAAAACCCACTCCCACCAGACAATCACATCTTTTTATAAAAAAAGGATTTTCACAATTTAAGTCAAAGCCTTTCACGATATTTATGTCTCAACAATTGTAAACTAATCAAGTTTTACTTTAAGTAACAGTAAGAGCAAAATATGAAATAATGACAATAAAACAATGAGTATTCCAGCGTTTATTTTATAAATTCTAAAACATGAATATTCTCCCTTATTGCTCCTTGTTGCGGCGTACATATATATATATATATATATATATATATATATATATATATATATATATATATATATCACACTTATTTCTCCTGCTGCGGCATGCAACCCGATCCCACATGTCCACCCTTATCACTCCTTGTTGCGGCGTGCAACCCGCTCCCACCAGACATATCATATCAGTTTATTTACGAAAACTTTCACAATTTAGGCCAAGCCTTTCACCACATCTTTTTATCAACAATTGTAAACAGAAGCTGTAAAACTCATAAACTTCATCAATTATCATTTCACAACGAAACCAACATGCAATTATATACATATCGTAACACTGACATCCAGCTTAATCAGATGTATCACAATGTGACTAAGGAACAACCAACACTTCCAAAATACTTGAAACAATACTTAACAATAAGTTAACAAATCCAAATAGACATATAAACATCAATGATCTTGAAATAATTAAGCCCGAGAGCAAATAATTGGAAACGGAGAAGGGACCATGTTCAACAATAATTTAGTGGTGCATGGATACTCGTCATATCACCTATACACCACGCACATGTAAATTCACATAGCATTTAAGTGGAGGATTCCTATTCCCTCAAGTCAAGGTTAAACCAAGTACTTACCTCAAATTCGCAGTTCACTCACTGCTCAATTATCTATTTTCCTTTCGAATTTTCCTCTAACCCACTCGAATCTAATCATCATTAGTTTAATATCATTAATTTATGCTAAAGGAACTAACTTTACTGAAAAATTACTATTTTCCTAAGTTTTCTAAAAAAAAGTTAAACTCGACCCCGGGCCTGCTTGGTCCAAACTCGGGGTTCGGACCAAATTTCGTTTACCCATTCACCCCCGAACCCGAATATGCAATTAGTTTTGAAATCTGACCCCAGTTCGAGGTCAATATTTGATTTTTGTCAAATTCCCTAATTCTACCCAAACCCTTAATTTTTACCATGAAAATTCTTGATTTTGGATTGAAAAGTGATGAAAAACATTGGAAAATTGAAAGAGAAGATCTTAGGATTGATTACCAACACCATGGGGATGAATTTGTGTGAAGAAAATCCCCTCTAGGTCTTTGTAGTTCGAAAATTGGTGAAAAATAGGTTCTGTCTGATTTTAAAACTGGTTTTTATATGACGGACAGGCCTTCATCGCGCTCACGATGGGCCTTCCGCGTTCGCGATGGATCAGGCCCAATGGCCTTCGTGTTCGCGGGCTCTTGAACGCGTTCACATAGGAAAAGTAGGCTCCCCCTCCCCCAGGTCCATTTGTACATCGCGTTCGCGGTGGGGTGGGCCCGTTCGCGAAGGGTACAACCCCCAGTGCTTCGCGTTCGCGTCCAACTCTTCGCGTTCGCGAATAAGAATTTCTCCCTCAGACATTTTTACACTCCGCATTCGTGAGAGTAACTTCGTGAATGCGAAGGACAATTCGTCAGTGCACCAGATATAGTTATGACAACAAAAAATTCCAAGTTTAAAACATCCCGTAGACTATCCAAAACTCACCCGAGCCCTCGGGGATCTAAACCAAACATGAACGCAAGTCTAAAAGCATCATACAAACTTGCTCGTGCGATAAAATCATGAAAATAACATCTAAAATTATGAATTTAACCTTAAAACTCATCATTTTTCTCAAGAACACTCAAATTTCACTATTTCTCAACCAGACGTCCGAATCACGTCAAATCAACTCTGATTCTTACCAAATTTCACATATATGATTTAAATATCATAACAAACCTGTATCAAGCTCCGAAACTAAAATGCTGGCCCGATACCAATGGTTTCCAACATTAATTCATTTCTTTATTTCATTAATAATCCAGCAAAATAACTTCTTTCAAAAATTGATTTCTAAGGCTAGGGACCTCGGAATTCAGTTCCAGGCATACACCCAAGTCCCATATTTTATTGCGGACCTCCCGGGATCGTCGGAGCATAGATCCGGGCCTGTTTACCAAAAATGTTGAACAAAGTGAACTAAAACTAAATTTTAAATCCAAAAAATCATTATTTCTCATATTTCATATAAAAGCTTTTCGGTTTCACGCCCGAACTGCACGTGCAAATCGAGGTAAATGAATTTAAATCTTTTTAAGGCTAATAAGCTCGGAATGGAGTCTAAATTTATAAGATGACCCTTTGTGTCATCACAATCTCCACCTTTAACATAAACGTTCGCTCTCGAAAGGACATAGAAAATTACCTGAACTGGAAAACAAGTGGGGATATCTACTCTGCATGTCCGACCCGGACTCCCAAGTAGCTGCCTCAATAGGCTAACCCTTCCACTGCACTCGAACTGAAGGGTAACTCTTTGATCTCAACTGGCGAACCTGCTGGTCTAGAATGGCTACCGGCTCCTCCTCGTAAGTCAGATCTTTATCCAATTGGACAGAGCTGAATTCTAAAACGTGGGATGGGTCACCATGATATTTCGGGAGCATAGATACATGAAATACTAGATGAACTAGGGATAAGGCTCGGTTATTGGGTACAAACTTAGTTCAAGAGGCCTTAGATAAGGTCAAGATTATACAAGATCGACTTCGTGCAGCTCAGTCTAGGAAAAAGAGTTACGCTGATCGTAAGGTTCGGAATGTGACATTCATGGTTGGAGAGAGAGTATTACTTCGGGTATCTCCCATGAAGGGTGTCATGAGATTTGGGAAGAAGGGCAAGTTGAGCCTTAGGTATATCAGACCATTTGAGATTCTTGATAGAGTGGGGGATGTAGCTTATAAACTTGCCTCATAAGGGGCCATCTGAATGCTCGAGTGATAACTATTATAGTAGGAAAACTCCGCTAACAGAAAGAATTGATCCCGAAAACCTCCAAAGTCAATAACACAAGCGCGGAGCATATCCTTCAAGATATGAATAGTACGCTCGGACTGCCCGTTTGTCTGAGGATGAAATGTTGTGCTCAACTCAACTCGAGTACCCAACTCTCGCTGAACTACCCTTCAAAAGTGTGAGGTAAACTGCGTACCTCGATCAGAAATGATAGACATGGGCACACCGTGAAGGCGAACAATCTCTCGAAAATATATCTCTGCCAACCGCTCTGAAGTGTAAGTACTTGACATTGAATGGAATGTGCTGATTTAGTCAACCTATCCACAATAACCCAAACGACGTCGAACTTCCTCTGAGTCCGTGGGGGTCCAACAACGAAGTCCATAGTGATACGCTCCCACTTCTACTCAGGAATCTCTATCTGCTGAAGTAAACCACTGGGTCACTGATGCTCATATTTCACCTATTGGCAATTCAAACAACGAGCCACATGAGCAACAATATCCTTTATCATCCTTCGCCACCAGTAGTGTTGTCGCAGGTCCTGGTACATCTTGGAAGCACCCGAGTGAATAGAATACTTAGAACTGTGAGCTTTTTCAAGAATCAACTCACGAAGAATATCAACATTAGGCATACATATACGATCCTGCATCCTCAAAATGCCATCATCTCCAACTGTAACCTTCTTGGCACCACTGTGCCGAACGGTGTCCTTAAGGACCATCAAGTGCGGGTCATCATCCTGCCGATCTCTGATACGCTCGAATAAGGAAGACCGAGCAACTGTACAAGCTAGAACATGGCATGCCAAAATATCCAACCTCACGAACTGATTAGCCAACATCTGAATATCTGAAGCTAACAGTCTCTCACCAACTGGAATACATACAAGGCTGCCCATACTTACTGCTTTCCTACTCAATGCATCGGCCACAACACTGGCCTTCCCTGATGATACAATATAGTGACATCATAATCTTTCAATAACTCTAACCATCTCCTCTGTCTCAAATTAAGATCCTTTTTATTGAACAAGTATTGGAGGCTACATTGATCCGTGTAAACCTCACATGGAACGCCATAAAGATAGTGCCTCCATATTTTCAATGCATGAACAATGGCTGCCAACTCTAAGTCATGGACATGATAATTCTTCTCACGAATCTTTAACTGCCGAGACGCATATGCTATCACCCTGCCCTTTTGCATCAATACCGCTCCCAAACCAACACGGGAAGCATCACAATATACCGTGAAACATCCTCAACCTGATGGTAACACCAATACCGGCGCTGAAGTCAAAGCTGTCTTGAGCTTTTGAAAGATCACCTTACACTCGTCCGACCATTTAAATAGAACACCCGTTTGGTTCAATATGATCTTAATAGTTTCTCATAATCAATTGCATAATCATCAAATAACTTCATGTTAAAAATAATCTCCTTTCAAACCTTCATAATACTGACAACGAGATGCCACACGGAGAACTCATAATTATCTACCTGAATTAACATGTTTCATTTAACGTCATATGCGCGGGCACCTACTTGTAGGTTAAAGCTCAATAATTATAATATGGATTTAGCAAATTATGCACAGATAAATTTTATACAAATCTTTTTAAATAAACTTAACATGCATGACTCCTATTAGTACTATAGTACAAATTTTAATTTCACAAGAGAGAATTTAAGCACAAGAATTTTCATCACAAGGACCTCGTCCTGATATAACTTTCACCACGGCTCTTAGCCCGATTTAAACATACCAAATCATATTAAAACGCGAGGGTCTCGCCCTCAGTTTTGAATCACAAGTAATATGCACATCGTGCCAATCGAAATATTCCATTTTCTTCTTTTAAATATTTTTCGTTAAAAAAATTACAACACGTAATGATAGACATAGCTATCTCCATAGAATCTCCCAATACAAGTATTCACATAAGTAGATTTCAGGTTTACGAAGCTCACCCATGAGTGGAGCATCTTAGAAGAACTTTCTTAGATACTCATAACCAAATCAAGTTAAGGAAATTGCCACTTTATAATAACTAGAAATTGTAATTGTAATGACACTATCTGATATAGCGACCTCAGCCATACCATAGAAAGTATATCAACAGGCTGGGTCTCCACCTCTAGGATTCTGACCTCCACTTTCGACATTCCGACCCCTTTCCTCTAGTTGGACATGTAAGTTGATTTGTAAATGAATAGGGCACGTAGCCTGAGTGCTCTGATGAAATATGACTCTCCCATGTCTAGGAAAATTTCTACCACAAGCCGAAATAAAGTATCAACCTGCCCTGCATCGTAATAAATTTTACGATTATAGTTGAATCTTTTAATGAGTCTGAGAAACAAATTCTATCAATAGCATTTGGGATAACTGATCCAAGTAGTTAATGTTGCAATAGCTGGTCGTCCTCTTCGTAGGCTTGCCACAAACACCGGCAGCCAATTTCTTATTTTACTATGTTGACTCAACACTACTGAGCTACCCCATTTATTCATATAATATTCGTTATTCTTTGGGGTAACTCTCATCCCTATTGATGCACAATTATCACAAAAGTAGAGCTCTATATCGATAAATATTGGCACGAACCCTATAGTCTAGAAGCTCGTCAACCACTACACTCCTTCTGAAGCACCCAAAAATCCGCAATCGTGACTTCCACACTGAGTAGACCTTCTGTAGATTTAAAGTTGTTTATATAACTCCTTTGGTACCGAGGTATAGGGTTATTAAAGAGGCAGACATTCCGCAAGTCCCAGCTTTATCTCTTGCAATATCTTAGGCCTTATACATTCTAGGCCAAGACCGATATAGTACATGCTTCCGCAATCTATTCCTTGACAGTGGACTTCCCCACTTGAAACGAAGTAACATGTCACAATGTCTGATAATCCACAATGTTAAACTTCACAGCTCATATAAACCAACCCCATTTTTTTCAACTTATCTCCATGATCTAAAATACTTAATAGCAGCGGTTTAGAAAACCATGTGGGTCTTCAAAAGATGTAACACTAAATGGAGTGGAAATAGCTTGATGAACCTGTCCAGTTTCCACAAAGCATCAGAAATCATAGCTGCCCTATCAACAATCGGGGCTACCGCAATTATCTGAACCACCCCAACTGGGTTTGCTGTCGGGGTCTGGATCTGAGGAGTAGTCTGATCAGGAGTGTTGGTAGTAGGAGTCTGGAGTCCTCCTCCAGCCTGAGATACGGCTATTACAACAGGTAGTGCGCCAGTCTGGGCTACACTCTCCATCAGGCCCACTAATCGGACCAAAGTATCCTGAAGTACCGGGGTAGCAATGAACCCCTCTGGGACCTGAACTATTCCAACTGGAAAAGTCTGAGCTGGAGCCCCCTCATCAATCTCAATCTGGGGATCCGTAGCTGGAGCTGCTGTCTGAGCAGTAGGCTGTGTCCTGCCCTTGCCTCGTCCCCTGACATGGCGTCAGCCTCTGCCCCTAATAGAAGTTGTTATTGCTGGAAGACCGAATTGTTGGTTAGAGAAAAAGGAAGCACGTGTTCTTGCCATTTGCGAGAGAATAGAAGAGTTCAATCAGTATTTTTCTAAGATATCAAGAATCGTACGACAGAGTAGAAATAAAAAAATGAGTTTGTTCCTAACTTCATAGCCTCTGAGAGATAAGTACACACGTCTCTGTACCGACCCTTCAGACTCTATCAAGCTTGTTCGTGAATTGTGAGACCTATGCAACCTGGTGCTTCGATACCAACTTGTCACGACCCAAATTCCCAACCCACGAGATCGTGATGGCGCCTAACATAATACTTGTTAGGCAAGGCAATGTTAGAAATTTAATTAACCATTTTCTCTTAAAATTTACCTATACATAATAGAACAATTTTAAAGAACAAATAAATCCAATGCTCTCCAATAAACGACTTCATGAATAATATTAGATGAAATGAAACTAACCACAAACTAAAACCTACTATATAACTACCCAAGGTCTGGTGTCACAATTCACGAGCTACTAATGAATGCTACAAATATTTGGCTGAAAGAAAAATATCTTTGTTTTGAATGAAATAAAACAACAACTAAATAGTGTAGAGAAGACTCCAGGAGACTGCGAATGCCAGCAGATCTACCTCTTGTCTCTGTGAAAATGAACAACTATGTCTCGAACTTAACACTGGTCAATACCTGGATCTGCACAAGAAGTGCAGAGTGTAGTATCAGTATAACTTACCCTATCTACTGAGTAAGTGCCGAGTCTAACCTCGACGAAGTGGTGACGAGGCTACGACGGGGCATTAACAATATAACCTGTGAACAATATATATAATAAAGCAAGAAAGAAATTCTAAACAAAACAAAATGATAGTCTATGGCAATAAATAAAATAACTCAGCCACCTTTTCCAGGTCTCAGCTATAACCAATGCTCACATAAGTTTCCAAATTTCTAATTCCACTTTGAAACAACCGCAAGTACATAGTATAATAAACAGTAAAGTAAAACAGTACGTTTTCAAATCCTTGTGTTTAAAAATCAGTAAAACATAAATGTCCTCCCTTAAACTCCTTGTTGCAGCGCACAACCCGCTCCCACCTGTCCACCCTTATTACTCCTCCCTATATATATCACCCTTATTTCTCCTGTTGCGGCGTGCAACCCTATCCTACTTGTCCACCCTTATCACTCCTTGTTGCAGCGTGCAACCCGCTACCACCAGACAATCACATCTCTTTATAAAAAATGGATTTTCACAATTTAAGTCAAAGCCTTTCAGGATATTTATGTCTCAACAATTGTAAACAGAACAAGCTTCACTTTAAGTAACAATAAGAGTAGAATATGAAATAATGACAATAAAACAATGAGTATTCAAACCTTTATTTTATAAATAATAAAACATGAATATTCTCCCTTATTGCTCCTTGTTGCGGCCTGAAACCCGCTCCCACTTGTCCACCCTTATTGCTCCTCCCTATATATATATCACCCTTATCACTCCTAGTTGCGGCGTACAACCCGCTCCCACCAGACATATCATATGAGTTTATTTACGAAAATTTTCACAATTCAGGTCAGTTCACCACATTTTTGTATCAATAATTGTAAGCAGAAGCGGCAAAACTCATAAACTTCATAAATTATCATTTCACAATGAAACCAACCGGCAATTATATACATATCGTAACACTGACATCCAGCTCAATCAGATGTAACACAATGTGAATAAGGAATAACCAAAACTTCCAAAATACTTGAAACAATATTAAACAATAAGTTAACAAATCCAAATAGACATATAAACATCAATGATCCTGAAACAATTAAGCCCGGGAGCAAATAATTGGAAACGGGGAAGGGACCATGTTCAACAATAATTTAGTGGTGCATAGATACTCGTCACTCACCTATACACCACGCACATGTAAATTCACATAGCATTTAAGTGGGGGATTTCCTATTCCCTCAAGTCAAGGTTAAACCAAGCACTTACCTCAAATTCGCAGGCCACTCACTGCTCAATTACCGCTTTTCCTTTCGAATTTGCCTCTAACCCGATCGAATCTAATCATAATTAGTTTAATATTATTAATTTATGCTAAATGTACTAACTTTACTGAAAAATCACTGTTTTCCTAAGTTTTCTAAAAAAATGTTAAAACCCGACCCTGGGCCTGCTTGGTCCAAACTCGGGGTTCGGACAAAATTCCATTTACACATTCACCCCCGAACCCGAATATGCAATTATTTTTAAAATAAGACCCCAATTCGAGGTCAAAATTCTTTTTTTAAAAAATTCCCTAATTTTACCCAAACCCTCAATTTTTACCATGAAAATTCTTAATTTTTGATTGAAAAGTGATGACAAACATTGGGTAATTGAAAGAAAAGAGTTTAGGATTGATCACTAACAACTTGGGGATGAGTTTGTGTGAAGAAAATCGCCTCTAGGTCTTTGTAGTTCGAAAATTTGTGAAAAATAGGTTCTGCCCAATTTAAAAACTGGTTTTTATATGACTGGGCAGGCCTTCATCGCGTTCGCGATGGTTCAGGCCTAATGGCCTTCATTTTCGCGGGGTCTTGAATGCGTTCGCATAGAACAAGTAGGCTCACCCATCCCCCAGGTCCATTTGAACATCGCGTTCGCGGTGAGGTGGGCGCGTTCGGGAAGGGTACTAACCCCAGTGCTTCGTGTTCGCGAAGAAGGATTTCTCCCTCAGACATTTTTACTCTCCGCGTTCGAGAGAGAGGATTCACGAACGCGAAGGACAATTCTTCAGTGCACCAGATATAGTTATGACAGCAGAAAATTCCAAGTTTAAAATATTCCGTAGCCTATCCAAAACTCACCTGAGCCCTCGGGGCTCTAAACCAAACATGCACGCAAGTCAAAAAATATCATAATGACTTGCTCGTGCGATCAAATCATGAAAATAACCTCTAAAATTATGAATTTAACCTCAAAACTCACTATTTTTCTCAAGAACACTCAAATTTCACAATTGCTCAACCGGACATCCAAATCACGTCAAATCAACTCCGATTCTTACCAAATTTTAAAGATAGGACATAAATATCTTAACAAACCTGTATCGATCTCCGGAACCAAAATACGGGCCCGATACCAACGGTTCCCAACATTAATTCATTTCTTTATTTCATTAATAATCCAGCAAAATAATTTCTTTCAAAATTAATTTCTAAGGCTAGGGACCTCCCGGGATCGTCGGAACACAGACCCGGGTCCGTTTACCAAAAATATTGAACAAAGTCAACTAAAACCAAATTTTAAATTCCAAAAATTATTATTTCTCATATTTTCATATAAAAGCTTTTCGGTTTCACGCTCGGACTGCGCATGCAAATCGAGGTAAATGAAATTAAATCTTTTTAAGGCTAATGAGCCCGGAATGGAGTCTTAATTTATTAGATGACCTTTTGGTTCATCAAAGTTTGGTTCCTTTACCATTATTATATGTATTTGAGTTATTTTTGGTTAGTTTCGATCTGTTCAGTGGTCGGAACGCGCGGGATGGCATCTTTGGAGCATCGTTTGGCCTTCTCGGCATCAGTATTGGCTCATTCGAGGTAAGTAACTCTTCTAAACTTAGAACTACGGGTATAAAACCCCGAGTTAGGTGTTATGTTACTGGTATTGAGGTGACGGGCGTGTGGGCGTGCACTCTGTGAAATGGGACCCTATGGTTCCCATGGCCCAGTACATTGGCCCTATTTTTGTTGATATATGTGTTTTTACCATGTGATAAAGTAATTGAGATGTCGATCATGCTAGATATCATATTTAGACTTTATGTTGATATTGTTGAGACCCGTAGTGGTTGTTTCTTGCTGTTATTTCACATATTTCATTGATATTTTGTACTCAGTCATGTTCATGCATTCATATCATATCTCAGTCGCAGTTGTTAACTGTTGATATATCATATTCTTGTTGCCGAGCTAGTTTCATGTCACCGTGAGGCTGTGAGTGAGACTGGAGAGGTTGATGAATAAGAAAGGCCTAGGGCCTGGTTGTGAGGTATTGATATTATAGCACGTGAGTTGTTCATGCATCACGTGAGTTGTCCGTGCGGATTCATGTATTGATATTATAGCATGTGAGTTGTCCGTGCAGCACGTGAGTTGTCTGTGCGGATCTAGATATTGATATTATGGCACGTGAGTTGTCCGTGCAGCGCGTGAGTTGTTCGTGCTTAGCAATTGGGATGTAGGAGCCCCTCCGGAGTCTGAACACCCCCAGTGAGCGTGGTCGACTATAAACGTGTGTGGATCAAGATACATGACATTTACATGCACATGTGACATATAGGCATTTGCATGCACACATGACATACAAGCATAGAGATGCATTTTTCCTCATGCTATATAGTATCACGTCATCCATGACTGATTAGATACATTGATATGTGGGCCTAGAGAAGTATTATATACTTGATATTTGGAAAGAAAATGAAACTTCTTACTTATTGTTGAAAGGATATTGGGAAAAATCACAGTTTTCAAACTTACCTGTATATTTTGGAATTTCTGGCAAAAAGAACTGAGTTTCACAAAAATATTTGAAAAGTATACCTATTTTCTGAAACTGTGAATGGGTTGAGCCCTTTTTCTTTTAAGATACCCTTTATTACTTGTATTATGTTTTTATGGATTGTTGTAGAATATCGATATTGGACCTGACCTTGTGATATTCCGTCACTTCTTTCAACCTAAGGTTAGGTTTGTTACTTATTCAGTACATCGGATCGATTGTACTGATTCTACATTTCTGCATATTGCATGCAGATGTCGGTTGTTGTTTCTATTATGCTCGATGATTGCGGGACTTGAAGATGTACCAACGTTCGTGTTGTAGCTGCCTCCTTTGTTCGGGGTAGCCTTAGATTATGAAACTCTGTTTATGTACATTTCAAACAGATTGTGTATTTATTTCATTGTTTCTTTGTAAACTCTATTCGTAGAAGTTCATGATTTGTACTACCAGTCCTTGGGGAATGTATAAGATTTAGATAATTCCTTTTGTATAATTGTCTTATTAATATTAGTGGAATTGGATCATTATTAGTTGGCTTACCTAGCGGGTAGGGTTAGGTGCCATCACCACTAGTGGATTTTGGGTCGTGACAAGTTAGTATCAGAGCCCTAGGTTCATAGGTTCTACAAGTCATGAGCAAGTGTCTAGTAGAGTCTTGCGGATCGGTATGATGACGTCCATACCTATCTTCGAGAGACTACATGGCATTTAGGATATACTTCCCATCTTTCTTTCCTTATCGTGCGACATTGATTCAACTTGAAGCGTAATACTTTGAATTTCTTCCACGCATCCGTATGTGCACATGAGCACTCGATATCCGCGGTGCATCAACGACTTATGATTCCATGGTTGAGGTGCGAGATGTGATTTTGGCATGTTGGTGATAGGCCAGTCTGGAGGACTTTAGGCTGGGTTTTTCTGTGGCTTGAGTTCTGAGACTTCGATTATGTGAGCACGTGCATTTGGGACTTATATGTCCGTTTTGTTCTTATTGGTGGGATTTTGTGATAGGATGACTATGTGGTGAGTATGATCTATTGCGAGATGTGTTCATATTGTTCGAATGTGACAAGGAGAGTTTACTAGGGATGTAGCAAGGACTATTGGGTGTTTGACTTCTGTTTGGAGTTGGCGTATGGCCTCGAGTTAAGGGTGTGTTGAAGGACCTCTCATGTAGTTTAGTTGTGGAGTGGAGTAGATATTCATATTGTGTTTTGAGTTCAGACTCAGAGAGATCGAGTGATTGCGTAATAGTTATGATTATGGAGGAGTATAGAGAGATATCAGTTTGAGGCTAAGCAGGTGGGGTTATCTCCTACGGGGTGTCCTGAGGGTGTGTGATCCTTATGTTGTTTTGTAGTGAGTCCTCTTTCACTAGTGAATGATATATGTTGCAATTTGATTTTAGATCACTTGTGGAAGTTGGCCTAACTATTAAAATGGTGAATGCGAGATTGCACATAGTTTGAAGTATTACAAGGTTTGCGTTACTGGAGCTCAAGAAGGATTTAGTTGAATCTCACTACGGTATTATGGAAGTAATAGAGTGTGGGCATTGTGAGTTATGTTGTGTTTTGATCTATGGCTTTGAGCTAAGTGGGGGAGTCTGCTGTCGACGAGCTGATTGCACGATTTTGTGTTATAGTGGTTTCGGTTCGAGGTAAACTGGTGAATCAGTTATGACTCGGTGGTTGAGATAGAGGACGACTCGAGTAAGGGAATTTCTGGATGCGGTTGTATTACACTATATGGGTATATTGGGAATCATGAAATAATTGAGTGGTTAGTTATGTAGGATGTAGTGTACGTGGAGAAGGAGATTGCTCGATTGCTTAGGAGTGTGGGTTACTCCCTTGGGTGTTGGTGTGCTAGTGGAGCACAGGTCATTCGATCCGTTTGGTCGGTCTAATTGAGGTTTGAGTAGAGTAAATGACTCTCGAGAATGGTTCTAATGGATGCAAGATTTACATGTGATAATTAGGAACCTTTAGGATGTGTATTTGGCTGGAAACTGAGATTCACATTGGATGGTGAAAAGACTTGTGGAATTTCTATATCATTATGGATTCTTCATATCCAAAATGATATAGAAATCTTCATATCAAAGATAGCGAGTTTTAAGTATCTCGGGTCTATTATCCAAGGTAACAGGAAGATTATCGAAGACGTCGCACATGGCATCGGAGCGGGATGGAAGAAGTGGAGGCCGTTTTTCGTGTTTTATGTGATAAGAATGTGCCTCCAAGACTTAAGGGCAAGTTTTATAGAGTGGTGGTTCGGCCGGCTATGCTGTATGGGGCTGAGTGTTGGCCAGTCAAGAACTCTCACGTGTAGAAGATGAAATTAGCAGAGATGAGGATGTTGAAATGGATGTGTGGGTGTACCAGGAGAGATAAGATTAAGAATGAAGTTATCCGAGACAGAGTGGGAGTAGCCTCTGTGGAGGACAAGATATAGGAGTCGAGGCTGAGATGGTTTAGACATGTTAAGAGAAAAAGCATTGATGCCCCTGTTAGGAGGTGTGAGAGGTTGGCCATGGTGAGTTTGAGAAGAGATCGAGGTAGGCCTAAGAAGTAATTGGGAGAGATGATTAGGCAGGACATGGCTTTGCTTCAGCTTACTGAGGACATGACCCTTGATAAGAGGTGTGGAGGTCGAGGATTAAGGAGAAGGTTAGTGGGTAGTTTTTAGTTGCTCTCTGATAGTCTTAGTAGCACGCATGTCCCTTCATATTCTTAGATTTTTTATTACGTTATGTGGTTTTGTTCGCCTCAGGTATTGTATCCCTTGTTGCTGGTATCCGGTATTGCTTATCCTTTATCTCGCCCTTTTTTTTTCTCTTCCCTCTTTCTTCCTTTCTTGCTATCCATTTCTTCTTATTACCCTTCCTGAGCCGAGGGTTTATTGGAAATAGTCTCTCTACTTGTTAGGTAGGGGTAAGGATTGTGTACAGTATCCTCCCCAAACCCCACCTGGTGGGAACATATTGGGTTTTTTGTTGTTGTTGTTGTTGTATGGATTTTTCATATCAGTATCAGGAAGGTGAAGGTAATTGCCTTAGATTCGCAGGAAATTCTCGTCAGAGTAAGTATTTGATTTGTGGTACTTTTGGGGTGCTTAGGAGAGTATTCAACGGCTTATGCACCTTAGGATGGTATGGTTTTATGTTAGGGTCTCGCGTGGTGAGTTTTGGTCGAGGATTGTGGTATTATGGCGAGGGGATAAATCAAATTGAAGGTAATCCAGAAGGAACTCAGAGGAATAGGATATCTTGGTAGTAGGTTGGATCGGCATGGTAATGGGTATGATCGGTTCTTTGGGTGCTTATGACGTGGTGAGTTCCTACAGGTGTTTTGTGGCAAGATTCTTGGGTTTTGACGGCATGCATAGCTTGGTCGAGTTAGAGGGATTCAGTCCTGACGGCTTGGTTAAGTGTAATGGGTTTCGAAGAGCTCTTGATGGTCTCTACCATGATTTGAGATGTATATTTCCTACGGGTGTGAGGGGCAGGTGGCGTATTATGATTTTCTCCGGATGAAATCAAATGGAATGTTCTTGGCTAATCGAGCATGCAGTTTCTTGCGACTCGGAGTTGATTTTGAGATTTTTCATATCTTTCATATGATGGCATAATGGGTGCGGTGTGTTGTGTAGTATTGATATTTGCAAGTGCTAGGTCACAATTTAGTTTTGGAGGGAAGGTTCTAAATTATTAGGCAGCATGGACGCTCTCGGGGGATTAAGTAAGTGATGGTACTATTTGGTGTGGTTTAAAGAGGGTACAATATTTCAGAAGGGGCAGAATGTTTGATTTATGGGTACTTCACCGGTACGGCGACACTCTCCTGGTTGAACGATTGTTGATATTCGTATTTTGCTATGTGTCAAGGAAGCATTTTAGAAGTATTTCCTCACGGACTAAGGTTGAAGTAATGATCTTCAGTTATGTTGTGTTTTCGGGCCTATATGGAATAGGATGACGGGATCACCCTCGGGTATGTGCATGGTAAGGTTACACGACAGTTTGACGGCTTAGGGACAACTCTTGGCACGTTTGAGGACGAACGCATATTTAAGTAGGGGAGAATGTAACGACTCGATCGGTCATTTTGAGCATTTGAATTTTGCTCAGTAGTTTGGCGGCACAAGTAGCTCCGTATGACGTATTAGGACTTTGTGCAAAATTTGAGTTCATTCCGAGTTGATTTGATATGTTTCGCCGTGAGTTTTTGGAAGTCGAAAGTTCATTTAGTTTGATTTGAAGCTTGTTTCGTCGTTTCAATGTTTTTATGCATGATTTGAGGCCTTGAGTTGTTCCATGTTATGTTATGGGACTTTTTTTATGTTTGAACGGGTTCCCGAAGGGCTCGGGTGAGTTTTGGATAGGTTTGGGCTGCGTCGCGCTCGTTTTTCTTATGTTTTGACGTCGTTTCTTCAAGCATAAATGGTACCATATTAAGCAAATGAGCTCTGATTTCTATTTTGATTGAAGCATTAGATACGTATCGTAATTACGGAGTCATAGCAAAAATAATTGTCGAATTTGAACATCGTATGAGGAATTTATAGTCTTTTTAATAAACAATTGGGTTGCCAGAATTTTTAGATAAATTATGAAATTGCCACTGAATTCGTATTGAAAAATCAGGACTATTTGCAAATATTGAAACCAAACAATCTCCTTCATTATAAGGCCAAATGGAGTGATTCAAAAGCCTAACTTAACTAGAATTTTACAAGGAATCCATTGGAGGCATAAAAGGCAAGTTTCGGGGATCGTTTGGCATGAGAAATAAGGCAGAATAGCTGACAGAAATATATATAAAATAATGGTTTGGTCATATTTAGAGTTGGGGAGCTCGGATTTGGGCGATTTTGGAGGCGATTTTCACCATATGGATTGGGTTAAGTGTTCTCTACTCGGTCTTAGTTATATTTCATGAAACCATCTTCGTTTTTGGGATTTGATTGATGATTTTAAAGTGAAATTAGGGAGGTTTTGCCTAAAGTTTCATAAGGTGAATGTTTAAGTTTTGAACATCGATTCAGAATCGGATTTGAGTGAAATTAGTATGGTTGGACTCATAATTGAACGTGTTTTTTTATTTTATGAGTTTTTTTGGGTTCTGAGGTGCGGACTCGGGGTGGACAATTTGACCGATTTTGGGCTTTTGATTAAAGATTCGACCTTTTTCAATTAGGATTGGTTCCTTTAGCATTATTTAATGTATTTGAGTTGTTTTTGGTTAGTTTCTATCCGTTCGGAGGTCGGAACGCGCGGGATGGAAGCTTTGGAGCATCGTTTGGCCTGCTCGGCATCGGTATTGGCTCATTCGAGGTAAGTAACTCTTCTAAACTTAGTGATGAGGATATGAAACCCCAAGTTAGGTGTTATGTGATTGGTATTGAGGTGACGCACATGCTAGGTGATGGGCGTGTGGACGTGCACCCTGTAAAATGGGACCCTATAGTTCCCATGGCCCAGTACAGTGGCCCTATTTTTGTTGATATCTGTGTTTTTACCATGTGATAAAGTAATTGAGTTGTCGATCATGCTAGATATCATGTTTAGACTTTATGCCGATACTATTGAGACCCGTAGTGATCGTTCCTTGCTGTTATTTCACAGATTTAATTGATATTTTGTACTCAGTCATGTTCATGCTTCATATCATATCTCAGTCTCAGTTGTTAACTGTTGATACATCATATTCTTGTTACCGGGCTAGTTTCATGACTATGTGAGCCTGTGAGTGAGACTGGAGAGATTGATGACTGAGCAAGGCCATGGGCCTGGTTGTGAGGTATTTAGATTATAGCACGTGAGTTGTCTGTGCAGCACATGAGTTGTCCGTGCGGATCCAGGTATTGATATTATAGCACGTGAGTTATCCGTGCAGCACGTGAGTTGTTCGTGCAGATCCAGATATTGATATTATGGCACGTGAATTGTCCGTGCGGCACGTGAGTTGTCCGTTCTTAGCGCTTGGGCTATAGGAGCACCTCCGGAGTTTGAACACCCCCAGTGAGTGCAGTCGACTATAAACGTGTGTGGATCGAGATACATGACATTTGCATGCACACATGACATATAGGCATTTGCATGCACACATGACATATAGGCATAGAGATGCATTTTTCCTCATGCTATATAGTATCACGTCATCCATGACTGATTAGATACATTGATATCTGGGCCTAGAGAAGTATTATATACTTGATATTTGGAAAGAAAATGAAACTTCTTACTTATTATTGAAAGGATTTTGGGTAAAATCACAATTTTCAAACTTACCTGTATATTTTGGCATTTCCGGCAAAAAGAACTGAGTTTCACAAAAATATTTGAAAAGCATACCTATTTTCTGAAACTGTGAATGGGTTGAGCCCTTTTTATTCTGAGATACCCCTTTATTACTTGTATTATGCTGTTATAGATTGTTGTAGAATACCGATATTGGACCCGACCTTATGATAGCTCGTCATTTCTATCAACCTAAGGTTAGGTTTGTTACTTACTCAGTACATGGGGTCGGTTGTACTAATACTACACTTCTGCACATTGCGTGCAGATGTCGGTTGATGTTGTTGTTGTGCTCGATGATTGCGGGACTTGAAGATGTACCGGCGTCCCTGTTGTAGTTGCCTTCTTTGTTCGGGGTAGCCTTAGATTATAAAACTATGTTTATGTACTTTACAAACAGACTGTATATTTATTTCATTGTTGCTTTATAAACTCTATTCGTAGAAGCTCATGATTTGTACTACCAGTCCTTGGGGAATATATAAGATTTTGATAATTCTTTTTGTTTAATTGTCTTATTAATATTAGTGGAATTGGATAGTTATTAGTTGGTTACCTAGAGGGTTGGGTTAGGTGCCATCACGACTAGTGGATTTTTGGTCATGACACAATATCAGTGTAATGATAACTCATATTAACTTTCAAAATTCCAATAACTCAAAAATAATCAGTAGATATGAAAGCGAACAATTAAAGAAGTAATAATCTAACTACGGCATGAGAAACATAGCCGTGGTAACAACATAATATAACAAAACAAGTTTGAACCGCATGCTTTAAACTAATAACAACGTATATATACCTATCACCTTACATATACGCCGTCCCCACACATAATTCGTATAGCAAATAGACCAGCAAGTCGTAATCCCTCAAGTCAAAATTAACCATGGCACTTACCTCACTGCGCAACCAAATCAATGCTCAACTGGCTTTTCTTTAGAATTAGCCTCCAAATAATCAAATATAGTCGATGTAGTTCAAAAAATTCAAAATAGGCTTTAAAAACTACCCACGAGTGAAAAAGATTCACTCTTTGATGAATTTGGAAAAAGTCAATAAAAGTCAACCCCGCCACGCTTGGTCAAAACACGAGATTCAGACCAAAACCCGATTACCCATTAACCTCCGAGTCCGGTTATGTGATTTGTTTCGAAATCCGACCTCAATATGAGGTATAAATCTCATTTTTATAAAATCCCCAATTTCTACTCGAATCCCTAATTTCTACCATGAAAACCTTAAATTTGATATCGAAAATACATAAAAAGTATTGGGTAATTGAAAAGAAATGGATTAATGTTGCTTGCCAATGAATTTGGAAAGAAAAAACTCTTGAAAAAATTGCCTCCAGAGTGTTGAAGGTTAAAAAATTGTGTAAAATGAGCTATGTCCTAATTTTTTCCTCTTTTACCCAGCTGCGGATGTCACAATTGCGAACTCTTTTTCGCAATTACGAACATCCCAAATGCAAAACAAAGCCACAAATGTGAACTCTGCATCAGTGGACCAAAAGTCACAAAAGCGAAAAAATGTTTGCAAATGCGAACAACCCCACCTTTGCAAATACGCACAAAATCTTAGCAAATGCGGTTTCAGCTAGTTCGCAATTGCGAACCATTTCCTCGCAATTGCGAGATTACCCAGCCCGGGCCCCTGCTCGCAATGCGATGTCTGGATCGCAAAAGTGAGGTTTGCATTTGCGAGCTAGACCTTGCAAATGCGAGATCTGCAGACCAACACCAGAAACAGCAATGCACCATCAATTTTCAAACCATCCAAACTCATCTGAAACGCGTCGGAAACTTAATCGAGCCCCTCGAGCTCCAAATAAAACATTCACACAAGTGTAATAATATCGTACGACCACGCTCGCGTGATCAAATCACCAAAATAACATCTAAAACTATAAATCGAACATCAAAACGAATGATGTTTTAAAGAAAAACTCAAGAACAACTAGAATCACAACTCTGAATTGCACCAAATTTTGCGGACAAGTTTCAAATAACAAAATAGATCTATACCAAATTTCAAAATCAAAATCCGAACCCGATATCCATAAAGTCAACCTACGGTCAAACCTAGGAAATTTTCAAACTTTTCAATTACTAGCTTTCGGTAAAATACATCAAATCAACTTAGGGATCTCTGGTTTCAATTTCAGACATACGTCCAAGTCCAAAATCACAATACGGGCCTATTGAAATTACCAAAACACCGACACAGGGGTGTTTATACAAAATATTAATCGTAGTTATCAAGTTGTTTGTAAAGCCAAAAGTCTTATTTTCATCAAACTTTTACGTAAAAGCCTTCTTGAAAAAGACAAGGACTGCACACGCAAATCATGAAATATCAAATGAAGCTAATAGAGGTCTGAAACTTGAAAATAAAGGGCTAGTACGTAAAATGACCTATCGAATCATCACTTAATGCTACTCTAGTTAGAGCTGATGACCAGTTTATCGATAGTGTATTTTTTCTAAGATTGATGATGATAATCCTCTTTATTGCTTTGTAAAAAAATCAAGATCGTTAATATTCTCTAAAATATAAGGTTACAGTTCAAGAAATGTTTAAGATCAACCGGTGACTATTATTATTGTCATGGCCCAAAATCCATAAGGTCGTGATGGCGCCGGACGTCAGGCAAGCCAATCATTAAATGGTTAAGTCAAATTTCTTGTTTTAGCATTTATGAAATCATTACCTTTCACTTTATTACATAATAACTGAATAAAATCCGCTAAGTAAATACGACAGTTTAATATTCCATTTTTATAAAATACATCCCAAACACATCCCACAACCCGGTGACACAAGTACATGAGAAATTTCTAAGAATTTTAAAAATTCTACAAAGCTTGTCTGAAATACAAATTGGAAAAGGAATAAAAATGAAAATACAATACATAAAGGAAGAATCTGCCGAATTGCGGGTCATCTCCGAGTGATGCAGCTCGTCTAAGTCTCCAAGTCAGCCATATTTCTATGAAGGTACCTGTGCAACAAAATGCACATCAATTGTAACATGAGTACGAAAACAACGTGTACTCAGTAAGTATCCCTCCTAACCTCGAAGAGGTAGTGACGTGAGGTCAACTTGACACTCACTAAGGTCCAACAAAATAATTTAATAAGATATGATATCAGTAATAGGCATACAAGGATGATAAAAATAGTAAACATTAAACATAACTGTAATTCGAATAAATACTAAAAGTAAATAAATAATTACTACTTCATGTTCCCCAAATATCTTAAATAAACAATTACTACTTCATTTTCCCTCCAAATATCTTAAATAAACAATTACTACTTCATTTCCCCCCAAATATCTTGTCACTTCAAAACCTATGAAATCATTAACAACTTAACATGCGCATACGCAATAAAGACAACCGGCCTGAGCCATCATTATAATCATATTTGTGCACTGCCGAGGGTCGAAAAGCCCGAACCATAATTACATCTTTCAATCTCATTGTGGCGTATGGCCCGCTCCCATGAGACTGGGGAAATAACACTCCGCTCGCGGAATGTAAATTGTGAAGCGGTCACATGCACACACAATATTAACCATAATGTATCTTAAAATCTCGTCGTGGCGTACGACCCGCTCCCATGAGAGTGGGGGAAATAACACCCCGCTCGCGAAATGTAAATTACGAAGCGGTCACATGCACACACAATATTAACCATAATGTATCTTTCAATCTCGCTGTGGCGTACGGACCGCTCCCATGAGAGTGGGGGAAATAACACTCCGCTCGCGGAATGTAAATTGCGAAACGGTCACACACAGTCATGCACAATCAACAGTCCACCCCGACTACATCAGGAAAATAAATACTCAAGTAAATGACAAATTTCTCTTTTAAAGGTCACAAAAATAGTATTTAAATCTTTTCTAGAAATCTATTTTTTTTCACCAAGTTCGTAAGGTTTAAACATTTTGAAATTCGTCAGCAAAGATACAGGAACGACAAATAAAACATGATTTCGGGTCCTAAACTACCCGGACATAAACATAATAGTAGCTACGCACGGACTCCCGTCACTTCGTGCGTATGTAGCCCCCCAAAAATAGTAGCACA
Source organism: Nicotiana knightiana (assembly GCA_005239525.1). Taxonomy (NCBI): domain Eukaryota; kingdom Viridiplantae; phylum Streptophyta; class Magnoliopsida; order Solanales; family Solanaceae; genus Nicotiana; species Nicotiana knightiana. The sequence continues at coordinate 37,194 of MDKJ01227986.1, forward strand.
TATTTAATTAGTTTACCTATGGGAACAATTCCCCCTCACAAGGTTAGAAAGGAGACTTACCTCGCTCCGAAATTCCATAACCGGCTTCCAAGCCCTTCCGACGACTCCAATGGACGCACAACGCCCAAAAACTATCCAAATAATGACAAACCAATGAAAATATACTCTAATATTTGCAACAATTCAAATTATATAAATTTCTAACTCCGCTCAAGGAATTGAAAAAAAATGCCCTCGGGACCACGTGCCCGAATTCCGAAATTTCTCGAAGATAAACTCTACTCGTAGCTTTACTAGCTCAAATATACAATTTACTCAAATACTCATGCTCAATTTGTGGCTAAAAATCCAAATTACCAAATTTCTAGGTTTTCTTCAAAATATCATATTTTCCACAAATTCCCATACTCAAATCCGTACCTAGACCATGCATTTAAATTAAAATGAGTTGAAATAACTTACCTTGTGATCCTTGACGAAATACCTCCTTGAAGCTCCCCACAATCGCCCATGACAAATGAAAATAGGAGGAGAAACGGCAAAATTCCCGTTTTAAAACATTCTGCCCAGGCCTCATTCCGCACCTGCGATCCAACCTTCGCACCTGCGCTCCAGCAAGTGCGCCCAAACTCCCGCACCTGCGGCTTCCTCTGCTCCAGCCAAAACTCGCACCTGCGCCCCATTGTCCGCATCTACGCCTTCTCAGGTGCGAAAATTACATCGCACCTGCGCTCCCAGCCAAGCCAGCACAATCCCGCACCTGCGGCGCCAAAGCCGCACCTGCGGCCAAGCCCAGCAGGTGCGGTCACACCAGATGACAGCAGTCTCAGCACTTCTTCAAACTCCAAACTTGATCCGTTAACCACCCGGAATCCATCCGAGGCCCTCCGAGACCCCTTCCAATCACACCAACCATTTCCAAAACATAATGTGGACTTGCTCAAGGCCTCAAATCATATAAAATAACATCAAAACAACGGATCGCAACTCAATTCAATCTTTATGAACTTAGAAATTTCAAAGTTCCACCTTCGATGTCGGAACCCATCAAATCACGTCTGATTGACCCCAAATTTTGCACACAAGTCAAATTTGACATTACAGACCTGCTCCAACTTCTGGAATCGCATTCCAACCCCGATATCAAAATTCCCACTTCCGGTCAGATTTCTCAAAAACCTTCAAATTTCTACCTTTAGCCAAATGACTTCAAAATAACTTACGGGCATCCGAATTCACTTCCAATCGCGCTACCAACTCCAGAATTACCATACGGGGCTATTCCCAGGCTCGAAATCCCAAACGGACATCAATAACACTGAAATGCGCTTCAAGCCAAACTTAGAAAATTTCTTCAAAAATGTTGACTTCCACAATATGCGCCGAAACCCTCCCGGGTTATCCAAAACCCGATCCGGACATACGTCCAAGTCCGAAATCATCATACGAACCTGCTGGAACCTTCAGATCCTGATTCCAAGGTCTTTTACTCAAAATTCCAATCTTAGTTGATTCTTCCAACTTAAGGCTTCTGAAATGAGAATTTTCTTTCCAATTTGACTCCGAACTTCCCTAAATTCAACTCCGACCACGCCTACGAGTCATAATACCTGAAATGGAGCTGCTCATGACTTCAAACCGCTGAACGACGTGCTAGATCTCAAAACGACCGGTCGGGTCGTAATAATTATGACATGACTTACCTGGTTTTGTACTCATCAATTGTTAGCTTACAACCAAATTTTTAAGTCTCGCTAGTGAATCATAGTATGTCATATCCAGCGAAAGTGAAACTCTAGAGGTTAAAGAATAAAGGATAGAAAAAAAGGTCTTGGAGCTCT
>ML369441.1:0-21308 GCA_005239525.1 Nicotiana knightiana
CCCCCCGCGCTCCTTCACTCCCCTCTTTTATCATACCCTTAGAGATCTTTGAAATAAGAAAATAGGTTTTTGGCCTACCTTTAAGACTCAGTCCTTGCTCTCCTCAAGGTAACTACTTACTTCAAAAAGTTAGTTTTGGATTTAATTTGTGATTAAGCCGATTGGGGTTGTGTGTTTTTGGCCTACGATTTTTGTTTGGGGATTTTAGAACATTATTGTACATTTAGGAAAATTCTTCTTCTCCAAACAATTTTTGTATCATCTTGTCACGACCCAGAATCCCAATCTCAGGGGCGTGATGACGCCTAACATTTTACTTGCTAGAAAAATCAACGTTAGCTAATTACTTAATCGATTTTAACAATTTAAATCAAAACATTAATAATAAGAAACTGTAATAGTATGAAATAGATTGATAAAATACCATGTGGCGTAGCTTAAACATATCCCAAAATCTGGAGTCACGAATACATGAGCATCTAGAGTACTACAGATAAAATTTGAATAAAATACAGTTGTTTGAAATAAGGTAAACAGTAAGGACAGAATGGGCGGGGACTTCAGAGACTGCGAACACCAACATCTCTACCTCAAGTATCATGCTGAAAGCCTGTCCGGGCAAGATCTCCTCTACACGCCGCTGGGACCAACACATGTATCTGCGCAAGAAGTGCAGAAGTGTATCATGAGTACAACCGAGCCCATGCAGTAACGAGGCTATGACAAGACACTCACAATAAAAGTGTACGAAGAATAATGATAGAATACCGAAATAGAAGTAAAGCAATAAACTCATATAACCGGACCCGTAGTTCAACTACTAGAGAGCCCTAGAATAACATAATATCAATTCTCATAACACAATACCAAGAGCATTCTCTACAGCCACAACAACAACAGTATCTCAAATCTATTGCGGCGCGCAACGCGATCCTACCATACCATTATTTGTTCATATCATATTCTGTTATTATCCCTTCATATCATATCATTTAAATTCTGCTGCGGCGTGCAATCCGATCCCACAATAATTCATTTTAATATTGTTGTGGCGCACAACCTGATCCCAGTAAGTTCAAATTATTAACATAACAACTCAATACCAATATTTACGAAATATCAATACAAAGGAGAAATGAAACATATGGAACAATAAGGAACTACCAAACAAACGTAAAAAAAACCAATACTTCAAAGTCCCAACCTTGGCAAAACAATAGTACCAAAATATCTAGATGGCTCACATGAACGGAATAACAAAATAAAGTACTTCAAGTAATTTAAGGACGATAAAAGCGAGTAGAACATGAGACAACGAAAATGTAGAATTAATTCAATTAGAAGCATGTACAAAGTGAATAGATATTTGGTGAGAAATGTACATCGAAACATATAACAGATCGTCATGACCCCAATTTCTCCCCTTAGGATGCCGTGATGGTACCTAGTTTATAAGACTTGGTAAGCCTAACACATGCTGATTTAATAACAGAATTGAACTATTTAATCATTTATCATAAACCATTAAATGACATACATAATCGCAAGCGCCCTGGACCACACAAGGTGAGATAATACTAGGTATGTTGTTGTTGTTATAGCCGCAAGCCGTCAATAGTTATACATTTCTCAAAATCGATAGTATGGAGTCATAAGCACTACTAAAACATATTAGAATTTCTAAACACAATATTATTTTGAATTACAATTTAACAGTAGCATAATGAAGTAAGATGGTGACTCCGAGGCCTGCAAATATCAAGCAGGTATACCTTGAAGTCTCCCGTCGCGCAGACGCAACTCTCAACAGCACAATCAGAATACCTGATCTACACAAAAATGTGCAGAATCATAGTATGAGTACACCACAACGGTACCCAGTATGTATCAAGCCTAACCTCAGTAGAGTAGTGACGAGGCCAGGTCAAGACACCTACTAGACATAGAAACCTGTTCAAGATATACATAGTCTAACAATAGAAAGAACATCAATGTAAGACCAACGGCGGAAAAATTATTGCTTTACAACCAATAATGAAGTAATAGAAACATAAATGGCAGTAAGTAGTAAATGAGTAATAAAGAAACAACATAATCAGAACATCGATGAGATGTAAATAAACTCAAATAAGGAAAAAATGGATGGAAACTCAAATAATCAAATCGCTCCCACAGCATGGACTTACAATAAGAATTACCCCAGCACCACACCTCATAAATCACAAGTCATGAACCACAATTTCCAAATCTTACAGATATTGCACATCGTGCCCACAATAACAATCACTGCAAAAATCACGTGTTACCATGTACTTTGCAACCGCGATAAATATTAATTTGGATGAGCGAAAGATATATTTGGACACCATAAAACATAGTAGCAATCTTGAATAAGGTAAGGTGTCAAATGAAATAATGAGTTTATTTTAGAAATCAAGTAAAGTAAATATTAAACAATTTGCACAAAACATAGTATAAGATGAGTTTAGTTTAGAAATCAATAAAATTGAGTAAGGGTATCATTTTTAAACAAAGTAAAACGTAAGTTAAATTAACGAATAGATATAGAATTTGTTAAAGAAAAATATGATAACAATTTTAACTAAGGTAACATCTAACAGTGTGATGAGTATAATTTGAGAACCCAATTGTAGTGAAAGTGCGATAACCATTTAGAATAATAAGGCATCGAGTGAGATAACGAGTCCTATCTTAAGAGGCACAAAAAATAGAGCTTGTTAATAATTCTTTTATTTAAACCATTATGTTACCAACAACTCAACAGAATATGATATAGTGACTCCACGCAATTAAATTCATATTGACAATCAATTCACCAAGTTATAACGGAGGCACAGATTGGCATGTTAAAGCAACACAACAAATCACGTAGAATGCATGACTCACACAAGAAACCACAATCGTTCCAACACCATGATAACAACGAATAACCAAATATAATCAAAATGCGGATGAATAATTGAAGTAAGAACAATGACCGTTCAAATCAACAAGTTGTTCCATCATGGAATGTACAATAAAAATCACAAGCAAGGTACCCCCTTATATTCACATTTCACAATTTCAATCACAATATTTCCTTATATCACCGCGTGATCCTTACATTTAATTTTGAAAATTATTTTTTTCCCGAAATAGTTACACACGTTTTAGCCACCTTATCTCATTGCGTGGCTTCAAGTAGTTCCCCTATTAGCAACACGAGCATCAAGTTCAGCTTATCTCACAGCATCCATATCAACCCTTATCCTTCTACCACCTAATCTCACCGCATGTGTATCAATATCACAACACAACACAACTCGTACCACAAGTGCCCATATGCAACAACTTGCCACAAAATCAACAACATCAATATTTCCATAACAAATAGCCCATGGCTTAACTGCAATGTGTACAAGAATTTCAACAATAACAAAATGAATGAGAATGATCAACAAGGAAAGGTATGATCTCAACAATTAACAACTTCGCCTCAGTGTGATAACGACTATTACAACTTCAACACAAATAACTCAACAAGATTATATTCCAGGAAATAACAACTTCAAATAAAAATGATTCAACAATTAAGAGGTAACAAGACAATAAGAAAGGCAATAACTTCAACTAAAGTATGTAAGAGCAAAATAACAAGTAAGAGGCTGTTCTGCCTCGTCTCTTGTGCCAAATGATCTCAAAATTGCTTTTGATGCCTTTAGTGGATTTCTCGTGAAATTCTAGTTAAGTTAGGATTTTGAATCACTCCATTTGACTTTATAATGAATGAGATATGTTTGTTTCAATATGTGAAAATAGTGCAGATTTTTAAATACGAATTCAGTGGCAATTTCGTAATTAATCTGAAAAATCTGACAATCATATTCTTAGTTAAATGACCATAAATTCCTCATACGATGTTGAAACTTCATAATTTCAGTCGCTATGGTTCCAAAATTATAATATATATATATATATATATATNCCATGTCTTTTTTACTTTATGTTATATCTTGTTACATGCTTTAGTTGCTACATGTTCTTGCTTGTTATTCATGTCTTACTTGTTATTTGTTGTTTATCTGTGTAATGATCTGACCGATTTTTTTGAGCTTTTGCGTTCCATTCGGTGGTTTAAGACTTTGAGTAGCTTCATATTATGTATTATAACTTGCGTGTATGGTTGATTTCAGTTTTCGAGCAGTTCGGGATTGATTTGGAAAGATTCGTTTTAGAAGTTTTAAGTTGGAAGAGTTGACCAAGGTTTGATTTTTGGGTAAACGGACTCAGAATCAGGTTTTAATTATTCCAATAAGTTTGTATGATGATCTTAGATATGTCCACAAAGTTTGGTTAAATTCTGATGAGTTTTGGAGAAGTTTGGGTTGTATGGTGATTGTTTTCGATTTCGATGTGGAATTGAGCATAAGGGTTACCATATTGAGCAAACGACCTTTATTTTTCGACTATATATATATATATATATATAGTCGAAAAATAAAGGTCGTTTGCTCAATATGGTAACCCTTATGCTCAATTCCACATCGAAATCGAAAACAATCACCATACAACCCAAACTTCTCCAAAACTCATCAGAATTTAACCAAACTTTGTGGACATATCTAAGATCATCATACAAACTTATTGGAATAATTAAAACCTGATTCTGAGTCCGTTTACCCAAAAATCAAACCTTGGTCAACTCTTCCAACTTAAAACTTCTAAAACGAATCTTTCCAAATCAATCCCGAACTGCTCGAAAACTGAAATCAACCATACACGCAAGTTATAATACATAATATGAAGCTACTCAAAGTCTTAAACCACCGAATGGAACGCAAAAGCTCAAAAAAATCGGTCAGATCATTACACAGATAAACAACAAATAACAAGTAAGACATGAATAACAAGCAAGAACATGTAGCAACTAAAGCATGTAACAAGATATAACATAAAGTAAAAAAGACATGGAAGTAAATAGCCCAATCCTGCATGCTTGGATCCCATGATGGAGTATATACATTTGTCACCTCGCATATATGTTGTTTTCTCACACAATTCATATAGCAAATAGTCCAACAAAGTCCTAACTCCCTCAAGTCAAGGTTAGACAAAATACTTACCTCTTTTTCCAATAAAATCAACACTCAACCACGACATTTCCTTTAGAATTAGCCTCAAAATTTAGCCAAATATAGTTCAAAAAATAGAAATAATGTTTAGAATTACCAACGAGTGAAAAAGATTTAATCTTTAATGAATTTGAAAAAATTAACAAGAATCAACCTCGGGCCTGCCTGGTCAAAACCCGAGCCCAAGGGTAGATCTTGACTACTCATAACCCCACGAATCCATATATGTTTTTGTTTCAAAATCTGAGTCCAATTCGCTCTCAAATCCCAAATTTTCATTTTCAAAACATAGACAAAAATTCCTAAAATTTCTCTTTGATTCTCATGAATTTGATGTTAAATCTCATGTATCTATTTAATATAATTAAAAATAGATCAAAATCAATTACCTCAATGATAGTAGATGAAAATCCCCTCGCAAAATCGCCTCCTACCGAGTCAAGGGTTCTAAAATGAGAGAAATGAGGTCAAATCCCGACTTTTCAGCCATTTTGTTCAGGCGTAGATATCGCAATTGCGAAGAATGACTCGTAATTGTGGCCCTGATAGCCCAAAGGAGAAGTTGCAAATGTGACATTGGCTTCGCATCTGCGAAGACTGCTCCCATCGCAAATGCGATAAAATTATCGCAATTGCGAACCTACCTTATTCCAGTCTCTCTTTGCAATTGCGGGTGAGGCGTCGCAATTGCGATTCCTTCCCCTTACTGATCACTTTGAAATTTTGAGGTTGGTGCTTGCAATTGCGATAATTGCACCACCAGCATACCAGCAACCCAAAATGAGTTAAATCCAATCCAAAACTCACCCGAGCCCTCGGGGCTCCAAACTAAATATCCACATAAGTCTAGAAATATCATACAAACTCGCTCACATGATCAATATACCAAAATAACATTTAGGACCACGAATCAGACATCAAAATGCATGAAATTCAAAAGAAAACTCAAGAACCTCTAGAATCACAACAAAGTGTCCAAATCTTATCAAACCAACTTCAAATTGCACCAAATTTTACAAACAAGCTTCAGATAACAAAATAGACCTATTTCAAATCCCAAAACTAAAATTCAAACTCGTTAACCATAAATTCAACCTACAATCAAACCTAAAAAAAATTCGAAGTTTCAAATTGCTAACTTTTGACAAAACAAATCAAATCAACCTAGGGACCTCCGATTTCAATTTCAAGTGTACGTCCAAGTCAAAAATTACGATACATACATATTGAAATAATCAAAATACCGATCCGGGATCATTTATCCAAAATATTGACTATGGTCAACTCTAACCTCAATTTTAGTCAAGATTTTCATTTTTATCAAAATATCATATAAAAACTTTTTGAAAAGAGACATGAACCATGCACACAAAGCAAGAAACATCAATTGAAGATAATAGAGGTCTCGAAATGCGGTAATAAAGTCTAATACTCAAAACGATCTATCGGGTCATCACACATCCCATCCATAAGTCTTCATATAAGCTAGTCCAAACATATCGACTGATATATTGTAATCCACCATACTATCATCTGGTAGATTATTCATTTGAGTTGTTATATAGTGCCAAATATTAATAATTAAGCTTAATCTTATTTAATATAACTAGTCATTCAGTACGTGCATTGTACGTATTATTAGTCGCATTTTTCTTATTTTCGTAATTGTAGCTTATAGCTATTGTACTTTTATAAAACATAAAGCCTCTAGTTTCACAATGAACCTATGTTAGTAACGCTTATCTATATTGGTAAAGATTTTTCAAGTTAACCAAATGTTAGCCATATTTTACAATGCACTACACTGTTCTTGATTGTCAAACTATTTATTTACTAGTATGGTGATTTGAGTAGTTTAATTCAAAGTGCTAGAATATTCTACTAAGTTCAACTAAAGCTTAAAAAATACATATAAAAGATTAAAATTTTGAAAAGGATATATACTGCATTCTTAATAATACCATACAAAGAAATAATGAATCATTTTTTCAACAATTGAAAAGCCATTAACGAATACAAGAAAATAATAAAGTTTATAAATATATGTCATGATCCAAATTCATGATCAGATTGACACCTTACAAGCTATTATCCGCTAAGTGAATTGTATTCAATTCAATGTCAAAACACGATATCATAATCCATAAAACAAAATCATAACAAAGATATAACTGAATCTCTTAAAATACAATGTAGGTCTCAAGTACGACATAAAGTTTAAATCAAACCATAATCCATACTAACTGTTGGGTTTTAAGCTTGGTAGAACTTAATTTTAAGTTTGGTGTAGTTTAAAGAGGGTGAATGGGAGATGGAGGGAAAATGAAATATTTGAGTTTCCCTCATTGGCAAAGGGACATTGTCCCATATTGGAGGAAGAAAAGACTTTTGATGGGTATATATTCAATTGTTCTTCTTCTAGATCTTAAAGAGTTGAGAAGAAGGCAAGTCTCGCACCGTCGTCGTCGTCGCTCGCTCGGCTTCGGCTTCGGTCAACGGTTGATTGATTAATCTTTTTGGACAAAATTTCTTTCAAATTATTTAAATAATTAATTAACAAAAATTCAATCCGGAATAACCTATGACCCGCGACTCCAGTTTCCCGCAATATTCCCACCTGTTCCAACAGCTATGGTTGTTCTGAAAGGTTGCAAACCTTTTCAGAATCAGTGAAAAATGGTCTATAAATATGCCTTGAATCCCAGAATTTTTACTTACTAAATTTTCTGATCATCTTCTTCTTCTTCTGCACAATATTTTTTCAGTGAGTTTTACAGCCTTCGAGTGGTTCGCTGTTACATCGGCGTTTTTGGTACCAACACGTTGGTGAGTTAAATCGTTATATCTTGGGAGGATAATATTCCAACACCTCAGGTATTTGAGGGGAATAATTTCCTTAAGTACACACTGTGCATTCAGTGGGCTTGATTTATTCCTATATTATTTTCCAGAATTTATTTCGTTAAACTAGTGTTACTAAACTTTCTGTTTCTATTTATATTTCAGAAAGTTTAATGGTATAGTTGTTTATTACAGCAATACAGATTGACTAATAATCTTAAGGAAAGTACTTTATTATATTCTGTATTCTATTTGTGGATATTAAAAAATGTGTGGTTTTCTACTCCTTCTGAATTTTACTATTCTGATTTGAAGATATAAAAACTTCATCATAGTATTGAAATTCAGAAAACGATTTGAAGAACACAAAAACTTCATCGTTTTCTGTGAAACAGTATATAAAAACTTCGATTTTTATTTATCATACGTACTGTTTATTGATTACAGTATTGTTTACTGTTCTGGTTTTGCCATTAATTGAACTCTTCTATTGTTGACAGTGAGAAATGGCAATTGATAACGGAAATCCTTCTGCGACTGATGCTGCAACGACGATATCCTCGTCAAGCCACACTATTGTTCCTCCGGCCGAGAAATTGGGGAAATTTTCTGGAGCCAGCTTCAAAGGATGGCAGAAAAGGGTGTTCTTCTGGCTTACCACACTTGGTATGCAGAAATTCACTAGTGAAGATCCTCCGGTGCCTGCTGCGGACATGCCGGACAATGAGAAATTCATGATTGTTGAGGCGTGGAATCAGGCAGATTTTCTTTGCAAAGGCTATATCTTAAGCGCTTTAGAGGATGACTGGTACAATGTGTACAGTGCGATGAATACTTCAAAAGAATTATGGGACGCACTTGAGAAGAAGTACAAGACGGAAGATGCATGCTTGAAGAAGTCTGTGGTTGCCAAGTTTCTAGACTATAAAATGATAGACAAAAAAACTATGGGAACCCAAGTTCAGGAGCTTCAACTTATTTTTCACGACCTTATTGCTGAAGGTATGGTCGTGAATGAAGCTTTTCAATTTGCTGCAATGATTGAAAAATTACCTCCTTCGTGGAGGGATTTCAAGAACTATCTTAAGCACAAGTGAAGTTGGAAGATCTTGTGATACGTCTCAAGATTGAGGAAGACAATAAAACAGCCGAGAAGAAGTCTCGTGGAAATTCAACGATCATGGGAGCTAATATCGTTGAGGAGATTGCTCCAAAAAGTAAGAAGAGGAAGAGGTCTTCTGGACAGACTAAGGAGCAAAACAAAAATAAATTCATGGGCAACTACAACAATTGTGGAAGCGGTGGTCACAAAGCCCCTAATTATCGTCTCCCGAAAAAGGATAAGAAGAAGGGAAATGCCAACATAGTGGAGAAGAATGATAACATTGATGATCTTTGTGAAATGCTTTCGGAATGCAACTTAGTTGGAAATCCGAAGGAGTGGTGGATTGAATCTGGAGCCACTCGATATGTTTGTGCTGTCAAAGAAGCATTTGCGACTTACTCTACTGTTGTTCCCGAAGAAGAGATTTCCATGGAAATAATGCAACAACCAAGATTGAAGGTTATGGGAAGATATTCCTGAAGATGACTTCCGGCAAGGTGTTAACGCTTAACAACGTTCTTCATGTTCCTACTATTAGGAAGAATTTAGTTTCTACTTATTTACTTGTGATGGATTCAAATGTGTATTTGTTTCTGATAAAGTTGTTGTAAGCAAGAATGAAATGTATGTTGGAAAAGGCTACCTCACAGAGGGCCTTTTCAAACTCAATGTAATGGTTGTTAACAATATGAATAAAATTTTAGCTTCTTCTTATTTATTGGAGTCAAATGATTTATGGTATATTTCGTTTAGGACATGTCAATTATAAAACCTTTCGGAAATTAATTAATTTAGAAGTATTGCCTAAATTCGAGTGTAATAAATCGAAACGTCAAATATGTGTTGAAGCTAAGTTTGTAAAACATCCTTATAAGTTTGTTGAAAGGAATTCAAATCCTTTAGACTTAATTCATACTGACATTTGCGATAGGAAGTCGACACCTCTCGAGGTGGGAAAAGTATTTTATTACTTTTATTAACGATTGCACTCGATATTGTTATGTTTATTTGCTTAATAGTAAGGATGAAGCAATTGAAACATTTAAGCAATACAAGAATGAAATGGAGAATCAATTTAATAAAAAGATCAAAATGATTAGAAGTGATAGAAGTGGAGAATATGAATCTCTGTTTGCAGAAATATGTTCGGAATATGGAATTATCCATCAAACTACTGCACCTTACACACCTTAATCCAATAGAATTGCCGAAAGGAAAAATCAGACATTAAAGGAAATGATGAATTATTTATTAATAAGTTCCGGATTACCGCAGAGTTTGTGGGGAGAAGCTATCCTTACAGCTAACCGAATACTCAACAGACTACCCCACAGCAAAACACAATCTATTCCATATGAAAAATGAAAAAGAAGAAAACCCAACTTGAAATATTTCAAAATGTGGGGGTGTCTAGCAAAGATACAAGTTCCTTTACCTAAAAGGGTTAAAATCGAACCAACAACAGTAGATTTTGTTTTCATTGGATATGCTACAAAGAGTAAAGCATGTCGATTTTTGGTTCATAAATCCGATAATCCCGAGATTCATGTTAATACGATAATGGAATCAGATAATGTTGAATTCTCTGAAAGCATTTATCCGTATAAAACTGAATGCGAGTCGTTAAGTAAAAGACCTAAACGACCTTGGGAAGACCAAAAGAAAATACTCCAAGTGTAGAAGATCCAAGGTGTAGCAAACGTCAAAGAACATCTACTTCCTTTGGACCAGATTTTGTGACATTCTTGTTTGAAAATGAACCTCAAACTTTTAAAGCAGCTATGTCGTCTTCTGATTCAGCGCTTTGGAAAGAGGCAGTCAATAGTGAGATTCAATCAATTTTGGATAACCATACATGGGAATTGGTTGATCTTCCTCCGGGAAATAAGCCTTTAGGTTCGAAATGGATCTTTAAACGGAAAATGAAAGTTGATGGCACTATTGAAAAATATAAGGCAAGACTTGTTGTCAAAGGTTATAGACAAAAGGAAGGCCTTGATTACTTTGACACTTACTAGCCATTAACGAGGATAACATCTATTAGGGTGTTAGTGTCACTAGCGGCCGTGTATGGTCTTGAAATCCATCAAATGGATGTTAAAACAGCTTTCTTAAATGAAAAATTGGAGGAAGAGATTTACATGGAACAACCTGAGGGTTTTGTGGTTTCTGGTAAAGAAAAGAAAGTGTGCACCCTTGTTAAGTCGCTTTATGGACTTAAACAAGCACCCAAACAATGGCATGCCAAATTTGACCAAACAATGTTGGCAAGTGGGTTTAAAATAAAGGAGTGCAAAAAATGTGTTTACATTAAAAACACTTCAGGTCATGAAGTCATTGTTTGTTTATATGTTGATGACATGTTGATAATGAGCAAAATTATGGCAGATATAAATGCTACAAAGCGCATGTTGGTTAGCAAATTCGATATAAAAGACTAAGAAGTTGCTGATGTGATCTGCCATACTTTTGCTCATTATCAACAAGCAAATTCGATATAAAAGACTAAGAAGTTGCTGATGTGATCCTAGAAACCAGAATTTACAAGACTCCACAAGGTCTAGCATTATCACAGTCTCACTACATTGAAAAGGTACTTGACAAGTTCAAGTACTTGGATTTCAAAATTGCCAAGACTCCAATTGACGTGAGTTATGCACTTCAAAAGAATGAAGGTGAAAGTGACTCACAACTGGACTATGCAAGAGTATTGGAAAGTTTGATGTATATAATGAATTGTACGCGACCAGATATAGCATGTGCTATTAGCAAACTGAGTCGATTTACAAGTAATCCCAATCAAATACATTGGATGGAAATGAAACGAGTTTTGGGCTATTTGAAACATGCCCAAAACTATGCTTTGCATTATAATAAATATCCCTCCATGATCGAGGGATATAGTGATGCAAATTGGATTACCGGTTCATCTGAAGTTAAATCCACGAGTGAATATGTTTTCACAATTGAGGGTGGAGCAGTGTCTTGGAAATCATCTAAACAAACGTGCATCGCCCGTTCTACAATGGAATATGAATTCATAGCTTTAGATAAGGCCGGTGAAGAAGCTGAATGGCTATGGAATTTCTTGGAAGATATTCCATTTTGGCCCAAACCTTTGGCACCTATTTGTATACATTGTGATAGTCAAGCGGCAATAGGCAGGGCAGGGAGCATTATGTATAACGAAAAATCTCGTCATATACGACGGAGACACAATACCGTTAGACAACTACTCTCTAGTGGTGTTATCACAATTGATTACGTAAAAGTCAAAAGATAACGTGTCGGATCCACTTACAAAAGGCCTATCTAGAGAGGCAGTTGAAAGATCATCAAAGGGAATGGGGTTAAGTCCTAGGACAAGTCATCATGGTGGTCACTCTACCTAGCAGACTGGAGATTCCAAGAGCTAGGTTCAAAGAGATCAAACAAATTTATGAATGACGGTTCAACATTGTCAAATAACACAACCCATTCTTGTGATGAAGACAATATTAAAAAATCGAGGTAAAGCATTAAGGCTTTTTGATGAGTCAATAAATCTTAAAGATTTTTAATGATTTGCTAAGTCTGGCAGGATATGACCAGATAGTGTGTCTTTAGGATTACACGTTTAGGAATCACCTATGTGGGTGTGAAGTGTAAGCCGCTTCAAAGGGAATGAAAGTAAATGCCCATTCTCTAAGCACTCATGAAACCAGGCGGTGTTCATGGCTGAAACGAACACAACCGTGAGAACCATAGATGGTTAAGGATTGATTGTTTGACTTATGTTATCTTGGTATACAACAAAGCTCGACGGTTCAAAGATATCAAATCTACCGATTGACCGAGTGTATCCGATATAAGTTCACTACGGAAAGTTCAAAGGAAAATCTACTTATCCAGATGCAATTAATTCTTGCATGTAAAACACACACGCATCCGTGCATTCCTTTATTTTATAGTCATTCCCCATTCATGTGGGGGATTGTTGGATTTTAATCTTGGTAGAGCTTAATTTTAAGTTTGGTGTAGCTTAAAAAGGGTGAATGGGAAATGGAGGGAAAATGAAATATTTGAGTTTTCCTCCTTGGCAAAGGAACATTGTCCCATATTGGAGGAAGAAAAGACTTTTGATGGGTATATATTCAATTTATCTTCTTCTAGATCTTAAAGAGTTGAGAAGAAGGCAAGCCTTGCGCCATCGTCGTCGTCGCTCGCTCGCTCGGCTCGGCTCGGCTTTGGATTCGGATTCGGATTCGGATTTGGTCAAAGATCGATTGATTGATTAATCTTTTTAGACAAAATTCCTTTCAAATTATTTAATTAATTAACGAAAATTCATTCTGGAATAACCCATGACCCGCGACCCGATCCGGCCCGGTCCGTTTTTCTTTCTCGGATTATTTTAAATTCATTTTTTAATTTTTTCGCAATATTTTCACCCGTTCCAACAACTATGGTTGTTGTAAAAAGTTGCAAACCTTTTCAGAATCAGTGCAAAATGGTCTATAAATATGCTTTGAATCCCAGAATTTTTACTTACTAAATTTTCTGATTATCCTCTTCTTCTTCTGCACAATATTTTTCCAGTGTGTTTTACAACCTTCGAGTGGTTCGCCGATATATCAACACGCTAGTGAGTTAAATCGTTCTATCCTGGGAGGATAATATTCCAACACCTCGGGTACTTGAAGGGAATAATTTCTTTAAGGACACACTGTGCATTCAGTGAGCTCGATTTATTCCTATATTATTTTCCAGAATTTATTTCATTAAACTAGTGTTACTAACTTTCTGTTTCTGTTTATATTTCAGAAAGTTTAATGGTTTAGTTGTTTATTACAGCAATACAGATTGACTAACACTAAAATAGTCAAAGAACCATCTTAAGTGGATGCTGAATGTAAAGGGTCAAGGGGCGTAGCAGAAATATAAAGCACAAAAGATAGAGTGGTAGTCGCTCCACGAATCAATTGAGGTTGGCTCTCCTCGATAACATAGAGTGGTAGTCGCTCCACAAGAGCAGAAATGTAAAGGTGTATCACGATAGTGTTAGGGGTGTTGATACCCAATTTTCCTCAAACTATTTTAAAATTTGTATATGTGCCTTCAAAATCACGTTTTATAATAACTGGTACTTTTCCATAATTTTCCATATTTTATTTAATTTCTTTTCCAATTTATTCAATATTTTAAATTCAATAATTATTCATAAATTATATTATCAATAATTTCAAAATATGTCCTAGCTCAATATATCATTTTTTATCCTATCAGGATTTAATTATTTCACAGATTAGCTAATTTGGTATTATTTGGCTATAATTACAATAATTTTGCAATTATAGCCTAATTGTACATCTTATACCATTTTAATTCAATAATTAGTCGCTTTATATTTTAAAATATTAGCTAATTACCTTAATTTCACATATTTAGCCTTAATTTCATTTAGTATAATTACTAATTATTTTTATAAATTATTTATCTATTTTTATGGTTATTTAATAATTATCCCCTTCCTATTTAAATCTAGCCTAAATCAAATCTGACCCCAACCCAATTGAGACCCGCCCAATACCCAATCCAAATATCCCAATAACCCAGGCCCAATGCCTTAGTTACCCGACCCAATCCCCCTTTTAAGCTGAGCCGTTGATTAATTCAAATCAACGGCCCAGATCTCTACCTACCATATTTAACCAGATCTCGTTTCCCCCTCATTCTTCCGCCATTACATCTCTCAACTCTCTCATCTCTCTCAACTCTCTCTGCTAACCTAAGCTCTCACCTGTCGTTGCTTTTCCAGTAACCATGGTGGTCTCACCACCACCCCCAGCCTATGGCCCTCCTTCTACGCCGGGTATCACCGCCTTGAGGCCCTCAGAGGAGCCAGAAGGCGGTTCACTCACCCCATGAGTTCTCATGCCATTTTCGACCACCTCCGGCCGTCTGAGTAAAGATCTATGACCTTTGGGTTAAAGCCGGTAACATTTTTAAGGCTTTCTTATCTTTTTCTGGGTTCTCTTCGAAACCCTAGTTCTTTAAATCTTCCGATTCTTTTAGATCTGTAACAGATCTATACCTATTATGAGTTCTTTCCATGTTTTCTTTAAAGACTCTTTAGGTTCCTAAATGATTTTCCGGTTTTCGAACTAGGGCTTCCAAAATCCCTTTCAAAACTGTTCTTTTTCTGGTTTCTCAGCATTATTTTATGATTCTACCGTGTTTAAACATTATGTGAGTTTTTCCCCATCTTGTCTGATTCATTTTTGTTAAAAACCCCAAAGTTCTCGGTTTCAATCTGTGGTTCCGAGTTTGTTTGCGATAATATGTTTACCTGTTCTATTATGTTCACTGTGTTCTCATGAATACTTCGTGATTTTGTGATTTTACCCTATGTTTGCCTGTTAGGGGTTTCTGGACGATTTCATGTCTATGATGTGATTCGTACTGTGTTCTATACGAATCCCTAACTTCTATATGATTTTACCTTACTACTCTTCCTATGGTTCTGATTGTTGTCTATTATATGTTTATTGCACTTATTATCATAATGGTGTGACAAATCAGTGCTATCTTTTCTATTTGTGGATCCCTGAATCTCTATGATTGATACTTCACTAATTGTGCATAATGTTCTCTACTGATTTTTGAGTATTTCCTTAATTAAGACGTGCTAATTTCCCGTTTCTCTTTGTTTGTATCACGCCTATCCCGCTATTCTCTTTGATTGATATGATTTCCTGTAATTAGAACCTCACTCGAGGGTTTCCTTACTGATTTCCAGAATATAAATTATTTCTTACCTTATTTCCATAAATGATTTTGCTGTCAAATTAATTCACATATATTTTCCTTAAAATAGAATTCTGAACTTGGCCTTACTTACATGTGATATACCTATACCATACCTATACTACTTCCTTATTGTGTTAAAATCAGCTTTACATAATTCCTTTCCTTATTTGTCACTGCTTATTACCGTTTGAGTATGACTCCTTAATCGAAGGAAGTCTTTTACCAATTTGATTCTAATCGATTGCTTACTCCCCTAATTACTGTTGAAACTGTTATTTTACCTTATTCTTCTGCCTGTCTTAAACTATAAATACCTCTACTATCTCCTTAACACAGACACGAACACACACACTATTTAACTCTCTCTTTACACACATACTCTCTACTTTTATTCTCTTGATTACTTGCTACTATTACTAGTCGGCTGCAAGCCAAGACTGGTTATTCTATTTGCCTATTCTTCATTATGTACTTGCTACCTTCCAACTGGCATGTCTTCAATTTATGTTTAAAGCTTCAAAACAATATGTTTCTTTGAGTATTTAGATTCATCTTGTTCTTAATCTGCTTCTACTTATGATTTAGTTGTTCTACTTGCAATTAGTTTGTAACTATGCTCAACATGTTACTAACCCCCCCCCCCCCACCCTGCATGTTTCAACATAATTCTGCTTCACTTGTCTTCTTCAATTCCTAGTATACTACAACATGCACCACATGTTACTTAGTCTCTATGCTATACCCTGAACCTCTTTTTAAATCTATGTACAACTATGTTTATCATATGTTGTCCTCTTTAGTACTCCCTCAATCTGTTTCTATTAAGCTCTTGGCATGAACTCTTTGTGACAAACTATCACTACAACAAAAAGGGTCTTTAGCGGCAATAAGACAATTGCCGTTAATTTATTTACGGAAGGCAAATATTACTGGCTAATGAATATTGGCTGCTAATTAGTATGTATTAGCAGTCATTAAAGAGTAAAAGTCGTTAAATTAATTATTTTTACTTTTCATATTCCCTCCAACTTTTTCTTTTCCCTCACGCCTGAATTTTAGTACTGTATTTACCCTAAAGACTGCAAACAAGAGAAAAAAAGTTACGCTCTAAATCACAGAAATTATCCTCTCAATTTGTTGGCTCTCTGCAACCAGAATTCTTGGCCACCATAACAATTGCTGGTGAGTTGTCTTTCTTTATATTTTTATTTCTACCTTTAGGGTTGGATGATTCAAAATTGGAAGTTGTCGTAATATTTTTTGACCCAATAAAAAAAGGCCACCTTTGATGCTTTCTTGTTCCTTCTTCATATTCAATTTCAATATATTCATCGGCGAGACCCATTTAAAGTTCAGCTCAAAGTATATGCATTTTTTTCTTTTTCTTGCTTTTTTGCTTTGTATTTTTTTAATGATCATGGTGTCTGGACTAGTCTACCGACACTGAGGTTCAACAGAATGATGAATCGGGTAATACTTTTTGTTTATCTACTGAACATGTTAGTTCATTTACTGAATGGTACATTGTTCTTATTTTAATTGTTCCCTGAGATTTTTTATAAATATTTTTGTGTTGGTTGTGTCCTGCACTCCCATGATCTTACTACAGAAGTATATACCACTTAAAAAAATTTATTCCGTAGTATATTTTGCTATCCTTGAGACCTTTTGGTGATAGCATCTTTAGTAGATTAAAGAAAAATAGAAGATGATGCACTAATTTGGAAAGCAATTGTTGCATTCTCTATATGGATTTGATGACCATTAAATCTTTTTCAAATCAGGTAGTTTAGAGGAAAGAAAGGTTCATGGACCCACAATATTAAAAGATATCTGGAAACTGCCATCAGGGAAAACAATTGCTATACAATTCAATAATTGTAACCAACCCATCAAAAAAGAGGGTCGAAAGCTCGCTAGCTTTCTAGGCATAATCGCTATAACTCCAGAACTAACACCTCTAAACATAGATGATTGGAGAAGCTTTGCCAAAGAAGAAAAAAAGAAACTGGTGGAGTTTGTGAAGGTATGGAGTTATTATTATTCTTATGATGTGTGAACATAATAATATATTATTTTATTATATGTGATATTATCTTTTAATTTTTTTTTTTTATTTCACAGAAGTTCCCTATCCCAACTCGTGGAGAAGCATATGTCATAAAGTCAATAGGAAAGAAATGGAAAGACTACAAATGCGATTTGAAAAATGTGTATACGACAAAATATAATACCAAAGATGCTTTACTAAGAAATAAACCAAGTCGTCTACCACGAGATCAATGGACCGGTCTGGTCTCTTATTGGCTTTCTGATAAAGCTAAGGTATCAATTTTATACTTATAAAAATACACTTTTAGTTTTTATTGTGTGATTATTTTTGTTAGTTTTTATGTATAAATTATTAAATATTACTTTTATGTTGTAATGACAGAAGCGTACACAAGTAAATAGAAATAATAGAGCAAATCAAAAGATGCCTCACACAGGAGGGTCAAAAAGTATTGCCGCCTTGATGGATGAGAAGGTATTCTTGTGTATATTTTAAAATTTAATATTCTAAATGTCACGACCCAATTTTCCTCCGTTGGGTATCGTGATGGCACCTAGTCTTAGGGACTAGTTAAGCCTAGCAGTTACTGAATAACAACAATAATAAAGGAAAACTAACAGTCTTGATATAGAACCTCAACAGAATGTACAAGCTTTCCCAAAATCGGAAGTACAAGTCATAAGCTCTACGAATCTTCTACAACTTCTAAGTACAACTGTTTGGAAGTAGATACAACAGTGTATGAATAATAAATACAAAGAAGGTGACTCTGACGCCTGCGAACGCAGCAGCAGGTTACCTTGAGTCTCCTCGGCAATCATCCACACAACTACTACAATATATACCTGGATCTGCACACAAAAATATGCAGAAGTGTAGTATGAGCACACGACACCGGTGCCCAGTAAGTATCAAGACTAACCTCGGTAGAGTAATGACGAGGACTATTCAAGACACCACTGGTCTACAAAATAAATAACAAGAATATAGAAATGACCAAACGTTACATCTATCTAAGACTTCTCAGGATAATCCACCACAATGACAATATAAAGCGGAAGAAAACTGCAGAAATCAATCACGAAACAGCACAAAAAAATACACAGAAAGATGGACAGCAAAACAAGCCGAATCGAAAGGAAACACAATACAATAGAGGACACCGATAACTCAGCTCCACGTCGATTTGTTCACATCGGGCCTTAGCCATTAAAATCCATAACTAGTAGAAATCTTTAAACAGCAGTTCATATGAAAAACTTTTGCAAATAAAATTATTTTAGTATGGAAGAGTTTACTTTGAAAACATACTTTCTCCAAAAGTAGATATAAGTATAATTAATAGAGAGAGTTACGTAAAACATAGTTTCTTTCAAACTACGAAGCTTTCCAAAGAGACTTTCCCAATAAATGACTTCCAAATATCATTTTAGGCAAAACTAGTACTTTTCAAATATACCTTCGATGTAAAAGTCATTCAAATATAATCATTTCAAAAACCATTGCTTTTTCAATAAAAGTTTTCAGTAAAATCCCTTGATAAAAATCTCCTCAAGATTTATCCACCAGGACTCAGACCGTCACTCAGAAATTTTCATGCAGTACAGGAGGAATATCAAATCTTGCCAATAAATGCAGTAAATGGCAAACAAGAATGACGGAAATAATAATGCATGAACACGGCACGGAATGTCCCTTCGTGCTAACATAACATAACATGGCACGAAATGTCCCCTCGTGCTAACATAACATAACATGGCACAGAATGTTCCCTCGTGCTAAATAGCATAATCATGGCACGGAATGTCCCCTCGTGCTAAATAATATAATCATGGCACAAAATGTCCTCTCGTGCTAAATAACATAATCATGGCACAGCATTATCCTTCGTGCTAAATATCATAAACATGGAACGGTATTATCCTTCGTGCTAAATATCATAAACATGGCACGGAATGTTCCCTCGTGCTAAATATCATAAACATGGCACGGCATTATCCTTCTTGCTTTACACTCTTCCTCACCCAAACAATATCAAGAACAACAGTTTGGCAAGGAAAACCCAACAATATGACCCATAAATCACCACATCCCGGCAAATAGTCAATAATACAAACAATATCATTAACAGCTTAACCAGTAATAGAAACCACAACATCCCGGCAAGAAAGTCAACAGTACAAACGATATCATTCACAGCATAAACAGTAATAGGAACCATCACATCCCGGCAAGGGAGTCAACAATACAAACCATATCATTAACAGCATAAACAGTAATAGGAACCATCACATCCCGGCAAGGGAGTCAACAATACAAACCACATCAGTAGCAGCATAGACATAACAATAACCATAACATCCCGGCAAGGGAAAATGCTATAAACAATCTCGCCTAAACAGTTTACTTCATGGAATAACACTCGGCTTCAAACAAAAGGCCCAATAATAGGCAACATCAAGGAAATACCAATAATATAAATGTCTTACAATTAGACCTAAGTACCACTTAAGGGAATAGTCATATAAATCACAATGTAAGACTCACGGGCATGCTTGACTCCAATGAATAAATGTTCCAACTACGGCTAGTCAACTATACGGCTAGATGACACTAATTATAGTCAATTAGGCAAGCTAGGAAGAAAATATAGCATGATGATAAGAGAAGTGGAATATTTAGTTAAGTCAAGTAAAGTCAAATAGCCAACGAAGATTCAAAAACAAGTAATTCTAATTTAAACAGGAAGGAATGAAACTATCAACCAAGGATTCAAGTGTAACAATTACAAATCATACACAGGTAATATAAGAATCTACGAATCCTAAAAGGGCCATCTAATTGCAAATAAGTACAAGTACACACTTGTCATCTCGCATACTCAGACTACAATCAACAAGGAAGACTCAATCCTAAGGGGTAGTTCCCCCACACAAGGTTAGGCAAGATACTTACCTCAAAGACGACAACCCGGTACTCGAAAATAGACTTCTCGGGCGGAAAGACCTCCGGACGGCTTACAATCAACTAAAAAGAACTTCAAAATACACATAAAACGTATAAGGAACGATTCCGAATAATAAAGTCCCAGTCTTTACAAAATCATAAAAATCGACCCAAAAGTCGACCCCCGTGCCCGCACCTCGGAACCCGGCAAATTTTACAAATTCCGATTACCCATTCCGATACGAGTTCACCCATACTAAATTTTTCCAATTCCGATAACATTTGGTCTTTCAAATCATGATTTTTCATTTTAGAAACTTTCTTTCAAAACCCACAATTCCCTCAACCCAAAACACAAATTAAATGATGAAAACAAGAACTAATTCATGAAATATAATTAATTCTAGTGGAAGAACACTTACCCATTCGATTTGTGTGAAAA
>ML369441.1:21518-40641 GCA_005239525.1 Nicotiana knightiana
AAATTTTACAAATTCCGGTTACCCATTCCGATACGAGTTCACCCATACTAAATTTATCCAATTCCGATAACATTTGGTCTTTCAAATCATGATTTTTCATTTTAGAAACTTTCTTTCAAAACCCACAATTCCCTCAACCCAAAACACAAATTAAATGATGAAAACAAAAACTAATTCATGAAATATAATTAATTCTAGTGGAAGAACACTTACCCATTCAATTTGTGTGAAAAACCCTCAAGCAATCGCCCAAAACCGAGTTCTAGAAGTCAAAATATGTTTAAAATGGTGAAACCTCCGATTTTGGAAACTTATAATATGCCCAGGCTTTTAAAGCATCGTGATAGAGGGGATCGAGGCGCGATCGCGTAGAGGAAAAACATCACAGGTCAAAAATGCTCTACGCGATCACGGAATAGCTTATACAATCGTGTATAAGGAGCAGGCTGGCTTCCGCAATCGCGGATGGAATCCTGCGAATGCGTAGAAGAAAAACTGGGCACTTCAAATTTGCACTATGCGATCGTGTATAAGGCTATGAGATCGCATAGAAGGGAGGGACAACAGTCATAACAGCAGCAAAAACTAGATTTTTTTCTAAGTTTCAACACCCCGACGCCTATCTGAAACACACCCAAGCCCTCGGGGCTCAAAACCAACACACAATCTCAAAAACATCCTACAGACTTACTCGAGTAATCAAATCACCAAAATAACATCATAAGCATCGAATTAACCTCAAGATAAATGAAATTTCTCAAAACTTCTTTAAACACTAATTTTTTTGCATTTAAGGTCTGAATCACGCCAAACGAAGTCCGTTTATTTTCAAACTTCACAGATAACACATATAAAATCATTCGAACCTGTACCAGGCTCCGAAACTAAGATACGAGCCCGATACCACAGATTTCACATCAAATTTCATTTTCAAAAACCTTTATATTTTTCAGAAAATAATTTTTTTTAAAAATTCATTTCTCGGACTTGGGACCTCGAGATTCGATTCCGGGCATATGCCCAAGTCCCCTATTTTCCTACGGACCCTCTAGGACCGTCAAATCACGGGCCCTGGTCCGTTTACCAAAAACGTTGACCGAAGTCAACTTTATTCAAATTTTTAATATAAAATTATCAGTTTTATCAGTTTTTCACATAATGGCTTCCCGGCTACACGCCCGGACTGCGCACACAAATCGAGGTGAGATAGAAGGAGGTTTTTCACAACCTCGAAATACAGAATTTGCTAGAATATACGGGATGACCTTTAGGGTCATCACACTAAAACTCTCTTTGTTATGCGTATTTCACATTATTATATTATATTAGGCTAAAAATGGGATAGAGCCTACACAAGCACAAGTTTTCATATTAACTCATAAACAACATAAGAATGGTAGACCACTGGATGCAGAGTCTGCAAGGACAATCGTAAGATTTCTTCTTTTGTATTTTCTGAATTTCGCTTATCTTTCCAAAATTGGGATTATGAGAACTTTATTTGGCTTTCTCTTATACCATCATTTGAATTTATATGCAATAATCTAGCTAGTCACTAGAATCATAAACCTCATGTCACAAAAAAAATTTACCTAATATTTTAATTGTGTGAGGACATAACTAAAAGTGAATAATATGAGAAAAAACAAAATTCAGCTTTTATTGCCTTAGTTTACTTCTCAGATGACAATGATGCAAACCTAATATTGGGATAATAGCTTAGAACATAGTGACTTAGATTGAGGTCATAGTGTCTCTTAAAAACTACAAACTTGGGACCAAAGTGAGCTATGGAGTTGCTTAAATCCAAATTTATGATCTCAAAGAGACTAAAACGTTAGTGTATATGGAGATAATATTTTTCACACCTCTCATGACGTGCTATGGTTGACTACCTCTTAGATATTATTTTGAATTATGACAATAAAAAAAAATGACATGGAAATCATTTAATGGTATTAGGGTACAATATTTTAATATGTTGGAGTTTGAATAGTTGTTTGTTTAGGGTGCACTCTAATTACCATTAGCCAATATTTTTTATGGAAGTTCCTCTAATTAAAATATGACTTTTAGGTCATTATGAACTATTTCCAATTAGATCGTAGATGTTGGTAGCAATAGCAATAAAGCTTGTCAAAACAACTTGAACAATCATGACCATTGTGATTATCTTGTATTTCCTTGAAGATAAATCATGGATATCTCTGCAAAAAATGAATTAAGATGTTCACCAGAGAAAAAGAATAAAGAAATCATTCAGATGTTTTATAGAGTAAAAGGATGAGGGTAGTAAGATAAAGACCTTAGAGCAATTTCACCTGGAAGCATGTGGTTTTTAGGTAGGTGGCCAACCTACCAAGTTGAGTTATAAGTGACCTATTGTACATATTAGCAGATTCAGATATAATAAGAGTTTCTTAATATTTTAGATTCTGCTACTGTGAAGTTTACACCATGGCTAAAACTAGCTTTTTTTTGGAAGTTAAGTTTGAAAAATGGAAGGTTAAGATCCACACGAATAAAGTCTATAAGGAAACATCAGAGAATTTGCATGTGGGTTCTATATGAATTACAGATTGGATCCTATGTATATTTAATATTTTTTGTTATTAACTTATGTTTGGTTCTAACAATATATGATCAGCATATATTGAATGAAAGATTGAGCAACAATGAGAGATCGAATGACCAGCCGCCTCGCGATATTGCTTGGGAAGGAGATGTGTATTCTCAAGTATTGGAGAATGATAAAAGTGGGTATATTCGTGGTTTAGGACTTGGTCCAACTCATTTTGTACTGTGGGGTAATAAGCCTTCCGTAGAAAATAGTGTTGCAGAGGATTCATCTAATGAGGTTATAAAAAATTTAGACGGAGTTAAAGGAGTTAAATGGGAAACAAAATGAAGAAATAAGTTTGATGAAACAAGACGTATCATGGATGAGACAAGTCATGTACAAAATTTCTCCTAATGAGCTATTTATGCCTCATAATATCAATGGAATCTCAATTGAACAGGTAACTCGATTTTAAAAGTTTTAGACACTTTTTTTCTGAAATTTTAATCTTATAAAATAATGTTATCTATCTTGTTAATATTTTTCAGGCCTCTGATGCTAACAGTGGTCATCAACCTGTACCACAAGCACGGCGAATGCCTACTGTTTTTGAAAATACTCCATCTTCTTATGGTACTATTCTTGTATTATAATAACTTAATATAGCACTACTGAAAGTTGTATATTATTAGCATTATTAAAATTAGTAATTTTTTTTCTTTGTGAGGTGCTTATTTGCTACCGTTGTGCTAACATTTTCTAATTGCTTCTAGTGATAAGTTGTTTTACATGATTAAACGTGTGCTTAGCCGATCTATCTAACAACATGCATTGGAAAAACTCCTAAAGTAAATTGAAAGTTAATGGCTTTTATCATGTTCTTGACAACTGGTTCTCTCACAGTAGGCTACAAGAAAGACACAAGAGATTGTGAGAATTAAAAATAATGGAGAAAACAAATTCAGAAGATGATCAAAGTATATGTATGTAAAGAAATGACGATAAGACTTTTATAATGCTCTACAAAAAGTATATATAATCGTCATTATTCTGGACTATCTTGAGGAACCAATTCTTTTTTGGCGTGAGTGGTAATATTATGCAGATTATTGATCTTTGTTAAGTGAACATTCTATTTTATTTGTTTGGTTCCTTAGTTGATCATGAAATGGTGGATGAAAGGTTGAACTACATTATTGGATGTCGTTGTAGCTTTTTATTGATATTATTTTTGAGAACTATGTGACAATCTTTTTCCTTCTTTAAAATAGTTGAATAGAACTTTGTATGTCAAGTTTTGGAGTACTTTTCAATATTCTCCTAATCATTAGGATTCAATTTAGTTAGAAGCTATTTCAGAATATATTTGAATGTCGACTTACAAATTTTAGATATAATATTTCATCTTTTAATATTTACTTATTTTATTATTTCAGGTGATACAATATGATGTTAAGAAAAGTAGCATGGGAAAAATTGCAATATGATGAAGAGTTGCGGAAATAATTTGTTGGTTATGCATCTACTATTTTGTTACACATTAATTATTTTCTTCAGACAATGTAATTTCTATCATTTTTGTCGCAACTACATTTGGTTATGGATTAGCCCTTGCTTTTGTTAATCTAGATTTAATGAGATATATTATATTTTTATGAATTAGAAGTAGTGTTTTTGTTAGCATTTACCAATTCGAAGACAGCTTTATAAAATTAGTTTACACTTTTGATATGGTATTAAATGGTTACTTTTATAGCCGATTTAACTAAATTATCGGTACAAAAACTAGGTGCTTAAATATATTGGTTAAAGCCTGTAACTTTTGGTGGCAATTTGATTAACTTTACCGCAATTAAAATAGAGGCCAACAATGCAAATTGAGTCATCTTGACATGGATTTAGTAGCTATTATAATTGCCGCTAAGCTATCGTCATTAAATCCACTTATTTTTAGTGATAATTAAATTTAATTTACTGGCAATAGCAATGGATGCCAAAAGGGCCAACTAACCTATTTTCGGAAGGGATTTAGAAGCAATAATAATTGTCGTTAAGCAATTGCCATTACATCATATGAGTTTTACTGGCAATAAATGATACATTTACCGGCAAATCCTGGAATGGTCGCTAAAGGAATTACCGACGCCATGTACAACGGCAAATTATCAATAGCCAGTGAATCTTTTCACGGCTATTTCTATTTCCAAGCCTTTTTTATTGCCTCTAAAGACCTTTTTTGTTGTAGTGTATGTATGTATGTGACTGTTTAGGTGTTTGTACAGGCCTGTGATACTTTAGTACTTCTCTAATATTGACTTGTATACAAACCTGTTACTATGTACGGCCTATGTGTCCCCAATCCCTGCCTCCTTGTTTGTGGTTGTCTCTCTATGTTATGTGTACTGTTCGGTGTTGGTTATCCCCTGTTCTTTTCAAAACTATTTTCCTAAGCCACTCACTTACTGATATATAAACATATTTCAAATAAACTATTTTCAAAAATTCTTTCTTAACTCAACTCTTTTTCAAAACACCTCCTGCACTTCACTTTATTCTTAGACCCTTAAGTTCTGCCCCCTTCGTGTGAGCATTGCTTTGGGACCCTTGAGCTCCCTCTGAGCTCTAACACACTGAGGTTGGCACTTCCACACTGCACTTGTTCAATTCTTGGTTACTAAGTCTAGGTGTACGCACTGCCCGGGATCTTTGATATCCTTAGGGAACTTTGATGCACCTAGACTCTGATTTGTCCATGGAACTGAGGCGTATGAGGCCATTGGAGGCTTTGGGAAATCTGTGCCTAATTGAAGGCTCCCTATAGAGTAGCTTCTTGATTTTCTATTTCTGTAATTCATTCATTGGCCTGTAATAATTTGTAAACAACTCTTGGGTAATGGATAGTAAAAAGGGAAGGGGTAACTATGCATGCTATAGATCTAAAAGGGTAGAAATCATGCTCTTAGGTTTACATTTCCTATGTGCGCAATAGAAAAATCATGTTTAGGACTAACATGTGCAAAGCATATCATGCATAAGAAATCATGCTATTTAGGATTTTTTATAAACATTGTTTCAGCACTTTACTGCAATACTGTTATATCACTTAGGAAAATCCTGTTCAGTAATAAAAATGGAAAAACTACTATCATGTGATTCAATCTATGCATCCTGAAAAAATATAATTTGAATCCTGCCTTAAAACAAGAGTGTTAACAAAAAATGGGCCATCATGCTTACCATGTTACACATAGAAATAATGTTCTAGGTAAACAATTAATAAACATGTCACTTTTGCATATCCTGAAAGCATGTCAAAACACTGCAATGTTTTGTGCATTTAGAGACCTTGTTTAGGCGATTCTGCACCATTCTGCATCTTCGTGCATTAGATATCATGTCCTTAGGATTTCATCTCATTCGTTTAGGCACACCTAGCCTAATTACTGATAAAAATAACTGCATTCAATTCTCGTAATCAACTGATAACGAGTCTGTATTCTGAACACGTAGGACAGCATGTTCTAGGTAATACAATGTTGAACAGATCTCCTCTAAGTAATGCTGGTAATTGGTACATACCATCTCACACCTAGACAAGCCTTAGGTGATTAATTTGTCTAAAACTGAGAATCTGCCTTCCTGTATATGTTGCTCTATGCTTAAAAGGTTTCAAATCAGTAGGTAAATTGATTAGGACCCCTTTCTGAGTAATAAAAAATAGGCCTGCAGATCTGTCTATGTTCTGAACTCACTTAGGTACCACGTCTTAGGATTCTGAATTCAAATACTGCCCTTAACTATGTTTGAGTCGTGTTGTCTAATTGTATTACTTGTGGAGGTAAACTTGAGCATTTACTTGCTTTTTCTATGTTTCCATTAACTGCAGTCCTATATGCTTTCGTCTGACGCCCTAGAATTTTACCTTTTAAACATGAGGGTCTACTTAGTACCTCCCTCTTAGGATAGTAGTCCTAACTTCCTCCGGGACTAATAGGAAGGGGCGGGTAACAGCACGCAATAGAGTTCGTGACTAACACGCGCTTTAATTACCTTCACGGGGTGGGAAAGGGTAGAATATGGATATGATGACCGGTGCACTAATACCACATGTAGCCCCTCTTTGAGGAGTGGTTACCGGGTATTGTACTGATGTGATCCATATTATAAACCTAGGATACCCTTTGTATGCTTAGATCGTAATCCTTTTCAAAATCTAACCTTTTACTATTTTTTTTCAAATATCGGCATGCTTAAGACTTAAATCCCCTCTTATTTGAGCCTTTGTTTGTTTGTTTGCTAAGCTGTACAAATTCACAAAAGTTGTTTGGTCGGGTACCACACTTGTGGATCTTGAGGGGTTCCTAACACCTTCCCCTTAGGATAATTTCAAGCCCTTACCCTATCTTTGGTTAGAAATGTAATTGTAAATTAACCGATTTGGTGTCCTAATGCACCTTTAAAAATCGTTAGGTGGCGACTCTTAAAAACACAAACCCCTTTCCCAAAAGGAAAGAGTTGTCCCAATCGAATGTCATAAACCCGATCTCCGCGAGGAAAGAGGGGGCGGGACAAGGGGTTATCCTGATTTTCTTATCATATTTGGTTTTCTTATTTCTTGAAGGAAAGGACAATATATTTACTATAATTGGGTTTTCTTTTTTGTAGAAGGAAATTATAATTCTTCCATGTTTGGCTAGTCTTTTTTCTTGTAGGAAAATGTTTGGACTTCTATAAATTGAGGGTCCTTCCTTCTGATTCAGCAGCATCCACGGTGTAGCCATATGGGGGTTGAGAGTCGTGTTTAGGGGGAGAACTTTATAGGACAAATGTTAGTGTATCACTTGTATTTGCCTCTTCGTGAGGTTGTTCTCTCGATATTTTTTACTCTTTTGTATATAGTGGATTTCTCATCTTCGTCGTGGACATAGGTCAATTGACTGAACCACGTTAAATGTTTGTGTCTCTTTTGGTAGATTTCTCTTTTACTGTCTGATTTATCATCGTTCAAGGTTTACTTTACTAGCTCCCGCATGACACTTGATTATTGGCGGGTTTAGTTTTAGCCGCAACCTATTTGATGGTAATCATGATTTTGTCTGAGAAATTTAAACGGAGTACTACTCACGTTGAGACAAACTTTGTGGTGGAGATTTGGAGATGCGACCCGTTGAAGGCTATGTGAAGAAGGTGGATCAGATTTATTTTTTCAGAAAATTCAGACCAAGGGGGAGAATTCTTAGGGGTTGTCCTGATTTTCTTACCATATTTAGTTTTCCTATTTCTTGAAGGAAAAGACAATATATTTACCATAATTGAGTTTTCCTTTTTGCAGAAGAAAATTACAATTCTTCCATGTTTGGCTAGTCCTTTTCTTGTAGAAAAAGGTTGGGACTTCTATAAATTGAGGATCCTCCTTCTGATTCAGTAGCATCAATAATGTAGCCATATGGGGTTTGAAAGTCGTGTTTAGGGGGAGAACTTTACGGGACAAGTGTTAGTGTGTCAGTTGTGTTTGCCTCTTCGTGAGGTTATTCTCTCGATATTTTGTACTCTCTTGTATATAGTGGATTCCTCATCTCCGTCGTGGACGTAGGTCAATTGACCAAACCAGGTTAAATATTTGTTTTCTTTTGGTAGATTTCTCTTTTAATGTCTGACTTATCCTCGTTCAAGGTTTGTTTTACTAGCTCCCACATGACACTTGATTATTTCGGTCCTAACAAGTGGTATCAGAGCAAGTTCAAGACAGGCTCATCTTTGCGGGTTTAGTTCTAGCCGCAACCTATTTGACAATAATCATGATTTTGTCTGAGAAATTTTAACGGAGTACTACTCACATTGAGACAAACTTTATGGTGGAGATTTAGATGTGCGACTTGTTGAAGGCTATGTGAAGAAGGTGGAAATTCAACGATCATTTTCTCCTTTTTCTCATTATTCCATTCCTTTCAACATTTTTCTTTTTGAATCCCTTCAAACTTTTCTTTCTTTTTGACATTTTTCATTTTATGTTTTCATCCTTTTCCTTGCCTCTCCTTCTTGTCAATTCTTTTTGTTCTTTGAACCTTTTATCACTTGAAGTTCCTCATCTTTCCCCCAAACATATGATTTTTCCTATTGTTCAACATGAATGCTAAGGAATATTGGGTGCCAAAATATGGTCATTGTAAAACGAATAAAGGCTTGTAATGTGGTTATTGAATGAAAAAGGCTTAGGCTCAAAGGGGTTGACTAGGGATATCATATTGGTAGGTTATGGAAGTTTCCAAAGTTCAAAATGGGACCAAGGAGAGCCTATAATCACTTCTTAAGTCGAGCTACACTTAGAATTTCGCCTAGACAAACATTCAGGGCAAGTTCTAGACTTGTTGGCATGGGACTTGGACTTGCAATTCCCTACCTCACCTCTCAAGCTACCGGATTGTTAAAGAGAATAGAGTCGAGGAACCACAACAACCCTAGCTAAGATTGAAGATCACAGATGGATCACAGAAACCACTTAATGATAGTTTGTCAACTCAAGAGTCTAAAGGTCACAACTAGAGCTAAACTCATCAACCAACTTGTCTCTAACCATGAGGTCGAAGGTAAATGTGTTAGTTCCAAGTGAAGCCTACTTGAGACACTTTTATTCATTACTAGCTACTATATATCAAAACGGAAAGAAAAAC
Organism: Nicotiana knightiana; assembly: GCA_005239525.1. Classification (NCBI taxonomy): domain Eukaryota; kingdom Viridiplantae; phylum Streptophyta; class Magnoliopsida; order Solanales; family Solanaceae; genus Nicotiana; species Nicotiana knightiana. The sequence goes on from ML369441.1 coordinate 30,750, forward strand.
AGACTCAATCCCTTAAGAAGGTTGTCAGGCCATCCATCGTTGGGAAGAGCCACCCAGTTCATACAACATCCACCTTTGGAAAGAACCGTGGCATTAAGAAAACCAAAGGCTTATTCATCACGCAAAAGTATAAAAAGAAGCTACAAACTCAAAAAGAAGCTACTAAAGGAAATAAGAAACTAAGCTATTAAGGAAAATTACTAAAGAAGTTATAGAGTAAAATACGGAAAGTAAAATGAATATGTACAATAGTGGAGCAAAACGAATATACACACAATGGGGATAAATATATACATGGAATGATGAAGTTATATGCATACCAGAAGTGAAAAATAACAAAAAATAGTATCAGAATTATTACAAGCCAATCATCAAAGTCATCAAATCAATCAAAATAAGACCCCCCCCCCTCCCCGAATAGGAATTAGCATTGTCCTCAATGCTAAAAGCAAAAATAAAGGTAAGGGAGGGATAAAGAGTAAATAAAACTCCCTATGAGGTCTCTGTCAGCATGGGATCATGTGTACTAGTGGTGTCCTCTGGATGTGTAGACTCATCACCACCCTCAGGATCCTCCAACTGAATCTCCAAGTCATCGGTCTGGGGTACCACAAATCTTCTCACCGGCTCTCTGTCAGCCTCCTGCTCTGATAGTTGTGTTGTTTGTGCTGCAGGGGCAGTCTCCTCCATAAGGAGATCTAGAGGAATATCACCGGCGGAAGTAAGCTTCTCCACATCCTTCTTCATATGCTCTTGAATATTCTTCACCTTCTTGACCTGTTTATCTAGCTCCTTGATCTCTTTCTCATGAGTACCTAAAGCCTCCAAAATTTTCTTCTGGTTGTCAAGGATCTGCTTCAGTGAATCCTCTACCGACGGAGGCATCTGAAGCTGTGTTGGAGCAACATGTGCTGCGACTGCACTGGATAGGGCAGATAGCTTTGATGTAGCTACCCGCATCAAGTTGTTGATGCTAGACAAGGTTTGGTTGACCCGCAGTGCAGTCTGAGGGTAAGCTGAGGAAGAAGGCATAGAGAGTGGGACAGATACTGATGGTCCTGAGGGAGGAGGTGGCATAGCAGCAGACGAACCTTCGGTTGTGGAAGGCTCGGACCTAGAGGCCACTACCCTTGGCTCTTCAGACTGGCCAGCGGAGGTAGTGGCTTTGCCTTTGGACTTGGGGTTGTCTGGTCCCTGAAGGCTATACCAAGAGAAGTCCCTTTTTGGATTGACCTTTGTGTCAAAATCCCTCCCTTACATCTTGGTCTTCTAAATACATGGTGAGGAAGTTTGGGTAGGGGTATGATCTTTCGTCCTTCCTGATAGCTTTGGTAATAGTTCTGGCCATAATGTTCCCCACATTTATCGGGTACCCCTCCATGATAGAAGCCACAATAATTGCTCGGGAGACTGGGATATCACTGTCATATTGAGATGGGTCTATCCGGCTGCACACGAAGGTGGACCACGCTTTCGCTTCAAAGCTCAGAGTGTTCTTATGAATTAGAAAGCCGGTGTTGTCCCGGGGATGGCTATCACCTGTGCAAGCCATGGATGGGCTAACTCATTCGATGCTACCTTCTCCAAGTACAGAGATTCGTCCACATCATCGAACCCGGCATATTCATCAGACCTGCCATCAAATTTGATCTTCCGATTCCATACCTTGGTCAAATATGTGCCCTTTTGATGTGGGCGACATTAGCATAGAATTCCTTAACCAAGTACTCATGGACCTCCAGTAGCTTGCTAGTGAAGAACTTCCACCCCACTCTTTCATTGAATTGCCTCTTAACATTTGGATTGTGGGGTAGAATATCTCTCTCAATGAAATCCCTCTCGAGCGTGAGCGACCTTTGAGGCCACCATTCCCGGAACTTGTGGCAGGCTTTCTCACTAACGAATCTGTCTTGCTACACTACGGGGTTTCTTGATCTTACCAAACCTCCAATCCTGGTATCACCACCTCTCCCGCCATCTGGGACATCCTCTTCTTCATCAATATTAATTGGGTCCACTGTGGAGGCCGGAGTTGCAGCAAGTGGGACAGGTGGTGTGGAAGTCTCACTACCTCCTTCTGAGCCATCAGCCGACCTAGAGAAGGAGGTAGATTCATTGACAAGGCGGTAGGGCTAAGATTTAACCTCTTGTTGGGTTTGGGCAGCTTCCCCTCAGAAATCACCCGGGAGGGGACATATTCACTAGTCTCATAAGTGTCGGGAGTGGGTCTCCGGAGGGTTTGTTTCTTGCCAATCATCCTTTGGGGAGCTAAGGGTGCAGTTTGTTTCCCTCTGCCCTGGCCCCGGGAGGATTCTCCCCTCCGTTGTGATTTTTCAGCTCCATCGAGAGATCGAACCATTATCTGCATACACAATCAGTGAAAGCTCATTAGTATTATTGTTCAATGAATCATCAAAAGAAAGAGGATGAACTGATCATAGTGTTTCACAAAGAAAGGGTTCCACTGACAGCATAAAAAGGGGCACGGCCGCGGCCGCGGAATGGCCATCGCGGTCCGCGAAAAAAAGAACGATGCCGCAAAAGAGTGGGGTTCAAACTTCCCACTCTTTGAACACAGATATCTTCTGACCACATAAAAATGGGTGCGGCCGTGAAACCTTAAACGATGACCGCATAAAAATCATCGCGGTCGCGGACCCAAATTGCTTAAGTATCTGAAGATCAAGAACGCGGTCCGCGTAATTATGGACACGGTCGCGTAAGGTCAACCGCGGACCACAGAGAAATCATCACGGCCGCGGAAAATTTTCCAATTCAACACTTACAAAGGTATGAGCGCGGACCACGAAATTTGAATCGCGGTCCGCAAAATTCAAAACATATTAGCATTGATGAAAAATTTACGACCTAAGGTTTCACTTAGAAAAAATTTAGGCAATTAACCGGCATAGTGAACAACCCTATCCCCCATTAGGCATGAAAATCAATTACCCATATTGAATTAAGCCTATATTATGCATCAGTTTGATTTTGGCATGTATTAACCCTAACTAAAAGAAAGAAAAGGTAGAACTAAAAGAAAAGAAAAGAAAGAAATAAAATTAATATAAAGAAATTTAACATACCAGTTGTGTGATTTGTGGTATAAAATTAATTGTTGATTAATGATATGAGATTGAAGTTCAAGGAAGTAGATAGTGAACAGTGGTCTATTACGGTGAAAGCGAAGGGTTCTAAAAGTGTAAAAGTCCCAGGGACTTTCTATTTATACTAACCCTAGGTGGTCCCACCGACTTACCTGAGCGTGGTCCGCAGAATTTCACCGCGGTCCTCGCTTTTACCTTTTTGAATGTATGCTGCTGGAAAAAATCCGCTGAGAGCGAAAAAACAGGCGCGGCCACGAAAGAGCAACACGGACCGCGAAATTTCGACCGCAGATGCGAATACAACTTCAGAGAGTTGTTATTCTGTACTTTTCAATTCCACGTCCATTGACCATTTACTCCCCCGTGAAAAGCTCTCGCAGATCGTGAAATTTTGAGCGCGGTCAACGTAATTCCCATACTTAGATGTATTTTTCTAGCAACATCCTGCACTGCACAAATAATTCCTACACAAAGCTCACAACCAGTTAGTTTAAAATAAAGCCTAATATAAGAAGAAAATCAAAAAGAAAGAGAAAACACATGGCTTGCCTCCCAAGAAGCGCCTAATTTAACGCCGCGGCACGACAGAGGTTATCATCATCATTGGAAATTGATCAAGGTCACCACGTGGCTGCCATCAAACTTGCCCAAGTAATGCTTCACTCGGTGCCCATTAACCCTGAAGATTTCATCATTTTTGTTTTTCAAATCAAGAGCGCCAAAGGAGTCACGTGCACCACCTCAAAAGGGCCACTCCATTTTGACTTGACCTTTCCTAGAAACGGTTGTAACTGGGAGTTGAAGAGAAGAACCAAATAACCCTCCTTGAATTTCTTGTTCCGGGCATATTTGTCGTGCAAGTACTTCATCTTGTCCTTATACAAGGACGAGATGGAATAGGCATGAAACCGAAAATCATTTAGTTCATTGAGTTGCTCCACCCGGAGATTGGCTACAATATCCCACTCAAGATTTAACCTCTTCAGTACCCACATGGCTTTATCCTCTAATTCAACCGGCAAATGGCATGCTTTCCCAAATACCAATCGGTACAGAGACATACCGATTGGAGTCTTGTACGCAGTCCTATAAGCCCACAAAGCGTCGTCAAGTTTCCTTTACCAATCCGTTCTATTTGCATTGACAGCTTTTGATAATATGCTCTTTATCACCCTGTTAGAGACCTCAACGTGTCCACTAGACTGGGGATGATAAGGGGTTATCACCTTATGATTGACACCATACTTGGAAAGTAAAGTGTCGAAGGCCTTATTGCAGAAATGAGAACCCCCATCACTGATGATAGCCCGAGGAGTGCCAAACCTTGTGAAGATGTTTTTCCTTAAGAATGCCACCACACTCCTTGCTTCATTATTGGGCAGAGCCACCGCTTCAACCCACTTGGACACATAATCAACAACAACCAGAATGTAAGTGTTACCACACGAACTGACAAAAGGCCCCATGAAGTATATGCCCCACACGTCCAAAATGTCAATTTCAAGAATGGTGGTGAGAGGTATTTCATCCTTCTTAGAGATTCCCCCAACTCTCTAGCATTCATCACACCTATTAACAAGATCACTTGCATCTTTATACAGGGTTATCCAATAAAATCCACAGCGAAGAACCTTGGAAGCAGTTCTTGCCCCACCATGATAACCACCGTAGGGCGAGAAATGACAAGCATCAAGAATACTCATTTGCTCCTCTTCCGAGACACATCTACGGATCACACCGTCATTGCAAATCTTGAACAAGTAGGGCTCATCCCAATAATAATCCAAGTTTTCCCATTTGAGTTTCTTCCTTTGGTCAGAAGAGAGCTCACTCGGGATAATGTCGGTCACAATAAAATTAGCAACATCCACGAACCAAGGCATACCATTCAAAGAAACTGAGAGGAGTTGTTCATCTGGGAACGAATCATTAATTTCAAGGCCATCATGGGGCCTCTCCTCCTCTTCTAAATGGGACAAGTGGTCCGCCACTTGGTTCTCACTTTCTTTTCTATCAATGATCTCGAGGTCAAATTCTTGAAGCAGAAGAACCCATCTCATCAACCTAGCTTTCAAGTCCTTTTTGGTCATCAAGTAACGGAGTGCCGCGTGATCGGTGTGAACAATCACTTTGGGACCGATGAGATATGGCATGAACTTCTTCATGGCGAACACAATGTCTAGAAACTCTTTCTCCGTCACTTTATAATTGACTTGGGCATCATTCATCATTTTTCTTGCATTATAAATCGGATGAAATATCTTGTTGATCCTTTGCCCCAAAATCGCTCCTACCGCAAAGTCACTAGCATCGCACATGAGCTCAAATGGCAAGCTCCAATTGGGTGCGGTAATGATGGGAGTGGTTTTCAATTTATACTTGAGAAGTTCAAAAGCTTTCATGCACTCTTCATTGAACACAAACTTTGCATCCTTTTCTAGCAACTTGCACAAAGGATTCACCACTTTGGAGAAATCTTTGATGAACCTTCGGTAGAACCTCGCGTGCCCAAGAAAACTCCTAACTCCCTTGACGGAAGTAGGAGGAGGGAGATTTGAAATCACTTCAATCTTCGGCTTGTCCACTTCAATTCCGTTCTTTGAGATCTTATGGCCTAGACGATGCCCTCCTCGACCATGAAGTGGCATTTTCCCAATTTAGCACTAGATTGGTCTCTTCACATCGGGCCAATACTTTGTCAAGATTTTCCAAGAATTCTTCAAATGAGTCACCCACAACACTGAAATCATCCATAAACACTTCCAGGAAATCCTCCAACATATCCGTAAATATTGCCATCATAACCCGTTAAAAGGTAGCTGGTGCATTACACAAACCAAACGGCATCCGTGAGAATGCAAATGTTCTGTACGGACATGTGAAGGTAGTCTTCTCTTAGTCTTCCAGTGCAATGAGAATTTGGTTGTACCCTGAGTACCCATCCAAAAAGCAATAGTAGTCCCTCCCGGCAAGTCCGTCCAACATTTGATCAAGAAAGGGCAATGGGAAATAATCTTTTCGGGTCACTTTGTTCAGCTTTCGGTAGTCCATGCATACCCTCCATCCGATAACAGTACGAGTGGGGATCAACTCATTTTTCTCATTTGTGACCACAGTCATACCCCCCTTCTTCGGCACACATTGTACCCACGAAGTCCATGCACTATTCGAAATAGGATACACCACTCATGCATCTAGCCACTTGATAATTTCCTTCTTGGCGACCTCTTGCATAGCCTTGTTTAACCTCCGTTGATGTTCCACAGAACGTTTGGCATCATCTCTAGTATAATTTTGTGCATGCAAAAGGTGGGGCTTATACACCGAATGTCAGCTAGAGTCCATCCAATTGCCTTTTTCCTTATTTGAAGCACCTCAAGGGTGGAGTTTACCTGCACTTTGGTTAAGCAAGAAGAAAGAATAACAGGTAATGTAGAAGAAGGGACTAAGAATTCATATTTGAGGTGCGAAGATAGAGGCTTCAACTCCAATGTTAGTGGCTCCTTGATCGAGGGCTTTGTCGGTGCAGTCTTCCGGTTTTCCAAGTCCAAGGAGAGTTTACAGGGCCTATATGAGTAGGATCCCATTCCTTGCAAGGAATTTTCACATTCAACCAAGCTTTCCCTTTCATCATCCTCATGGTTCAACAACACAGCTTCCATAGGGTCTTCCACATTGATCATGGCACTCGTGTCATCAACTATCACCTCCGTCACAAGATCAAAAAAAGAGCAAACTTCATTACTATTCGGTTGACTCATTGATTTGCACATGTGGAATACAACTTTTTCATCACCCACCCGGAAGGTGAGCTCCCCTGCTTCCACATCAACCAATGCTTTCCCCGTTGCTAGGAAAGGTCTCCCTAATACTATAGGCACCTCATAGTCGACTTCGCAATTGAGAATCACAAAATCAGCAGGCAAAATAAACTTGTCGACCCGGACAAGAACATCATCAATAATACCAAGCAGCCTCTTCATTGTTCTATCCGCCGTTTGCAATCTCATCGAAGTATCTCTTGGTTGTCCAATATCCAGCGTCTTGAATATGGAGTATGGCATCAAATTAATACTTGCACCCAAATCACACAAGGTTTTTGCAAAATCAGCACTACCAATGGTACATGGAATTGTAAAGGCGTCTTGATCTTCAAGCTTTGCAGCCATCGAGTGCACAATGGCACTCACTTGATGAGTCATTTTGATGGTCTCACAATTCATAGATCTCTTTTTTGTTACCAATTCCTTCATGAACTTGGCATATCCCGGCATTTTCTCAAGAGCTTCCACCAAGGGCACATTGATTGACAAGCTTTTCATCATCTCAATAAACTTCTTGAATTGGTTTTAATTATTTTTCTTGGAAATTATTTGAGGATAAGGTGGAGGAGTCCCTGGCAAAGGATTCTTGGCTTTAGACGCTACCGTTTCTGGTATTTCTATCACGTGTTCTCTAGACGGGTTCACGTCATTTTGGGTTTCCTCCCTATTGTCATGAATATCGACACTTACTTCATCATTCAAAGTCTCATCATTCACTTGTTCATCAATTATTGGATCATCATTATTTTGCAACACAAAATCATCACTCACAACTTTCTTTTGATTTGAGGTACTTGCATCTCCACCCCTACCGCTTCTTGTGGTCACCGCCATGGCATGGCCTATATTGTTCCCTCCCTTCGTGTTTACTACTGTATCACTTGGTAGAGGCCCTTTAGGGCGAGTATTCAATGCTTGTGAAATTTGACCCATTTGTACTTCCAAGTTACAAATTGAGGTGGTATGGGAAGTTATTTGAGAATCAGAGTCGGCATTCCTTTCCATCAACTGTTTGATTATACTCTTTATCCGCCCCATCTCATTATTTGAAGAACTTTATCCTTGAGACGGATATGGAGGCGGATTGTTGGGTTGTTGATACATCGGGGGCCTTTGAAAGCCCGACCCCTGGTTTTCGTTTCCTCCCAATTGTTATTGTTGCTTCCACTCCAATTCCTATTGTTGTTTCCTTGATTCCCCCAGTTTTGGTTGTTGTTCCCCCAATTGTTCGAGTTGTTGTTGTTGCCATTGTTCCAATTACCTTGGCCTTGATTGCCCCAGTTTTGATTGTTTCCTTGCAATCTCTATTGTTGATTTGGAGCATTTCTCCGTTGTCCTTGATAGTTGTTAGCATATAACACTTCTTCACTTTGGTCATCATAAGACTCGTCTTGGTTGTAACCACTACCACCTTGATCATATTATTCTTGATTGCCTTTCACTTGTTGACCATGATGTCCCCTCTTGTTGACCATTAAATTCACCCCTTCCGTGGCGTTTACTTGTCTCGGTCCCTGTACTTCCTAAAGCTGGGCCTTTGCTAACTGATTCATAGTAGTTGTCAACTCGACTATGGATTGTCCGTGGTCATGAAGTTCCTTGTGAAGATGGATGACATTAGGATCACCCTGAGGAACATTTTCCCGACTCTGCCAAGCTGAGGATGTGTCAGCCATCTCATTAAGTATGTCACATGCATCAACATAAGGCACTTTCATGAAATTTCCCCCAGCAATGATTCATCACACACTGATTGGTCGTGTTAATACCCCTATAGAATGTTTGTTGGATCATATCTTCAGTCATGTCATTGTTGGGGCATTCCTTGACCATAGTCCGGTATCTCTCCCAGATTTCATGTAGGAGTTCATTAGGTTCCTATTTAAAGGCTAAGATCTCATCCCTCAATACTGCCATATGAACCGGTGAGAAAAACATGGTTATGAACTTATCCTCCAACTCATCCCAAGTGGCGATGGAATGGTTGGGTAGCCTCTCGAGCCAGTATAAAGCTTTCCCTCTAAGTGAAAAGGGGAAAAGTCTCAATCTTAGAGCATCCTCCGACACATATTTCTGCTTTCTCCCCCAGCATGTGTCTACAAAATCCTTTAGATGTTTATATGCATTTTTATGGGGAGCGCCAGTGATGAAACCTCTTTGCTCCAATAGGGTCAGCATGACATTTGTAATTTGGAAATTGACCGCCCGGATCCGGGGTGGGACAATTGCACTGGCATAACCTTCATTTGGAAGCACACGGTGTACTGCTCGTGGAGGAGAGGGGGAGGGATTGGAATTGTCACGACCCAAACTGGAGGATCATGACTAGCACCCGGGCCATACTTGCCGAGCACCAACGTACATTTTATCTAACCTTCTTTATTATCTTTAATGGCCGACGAGATCAATATAAATGGTAGATATGGATCATGAACAATAAACAATGAAAGATAATGGCATGAACCTACATCACATGTGATGAAAAGACTACAAAGAAACTACATATAAGGTACGAGCTACAATGCTGCCATGAAAGACTATACAACAAAAATTAGCCAACAAGGCATACCAACTATACATGAGTCGACACTTGTCTATGAGCCTCTAAAGGACCATAAGTGATACAACATTGCCGGAACAGGGCCACGACATACCCATAATATCTAATAGCAAAAATGCATACCAAGACCACGGCTAGTCCGAAGAAAGGATCTTGCCAATAACAGCTGAACTGGGAAGCCTACTGTGGTGGGGGAGCTGCGTCTACCTGTCTACCAGGACCTGCAGCACGACATGCAGCGTCCACAAATAAAAAGAACGTCAGTACGAATAAAGTACTGAGTATGTAAAGCAGGAAAGCATAAGTAAGAACAGTAAAGTAAACAGTGATAGAGTATATACAACCTCTAACATCTGGGTACCTCTTATGGATACTGACATGAAATGCGTGATACATATATA
>ML369442.1:0-14072 GCA_005239525.1 Nicotiana knightiana
TCTAAAACAACTAGCATAATTAAACTACAAAGTAAGGAAGAAAATATGTACAAATTAATGTTTGCCTTGGATCCACTCTAATCTCGAAATTCCTGTGTATCCCTGTGAATTTCCCTCTGTAGTTGTGTTTTAGGAGTCTATTTATAGGTTTAGGGTGAACCCTAACCTTGTAGGAGACTTCTATTTCAATTAGAAAACACTTAAACCCGTCAAAACTCGATTTCTGGCCGAACTGGGGACCTGGCGTTTGGACCCAAACGCCTGGCTAACGCCAGGCCAGGGCTGGCGTTTCAGCCCAAACGCCTGGCTAACGCCAGGNAACTCCATTAAGCACATAACAAGTGTATTTTTATCACTAAAGCGCATAAAATGTAAGGTATATCACATGTTAAACTATGCAATTTAGTCTCGCATCAGAGGCCATGAATACCAGCCTCGAGTTGTTAGACGAAAAACGAGAAACTGCAGTCGTTCAAATGGCTGCACAAAAACAACAAATCGAAAGGTACTACAACACGAGAACAAACCTTTTCCACTTCAGAGTCGGGGACTTAGTCCTAAGAAAAATCACCATCAACACTCGAGATCCAAATGAAGGAAAACTCGGCCCTAATTGGGAAAGACCCTACCAAATCCTCGACATAAGTGATACTCTTGCTAAGGTATGACTTTCTTTTTTCTTTCATTTATATACATATTTAGAACTAACTCATTACAGGAGTTCGACCAAAGACATCGAGACCTCAGGTTTTAAAGTAAACACTCTTTTTCCCTTAAATCAGTTTTTATCCCAAATGGGTTTTTCTGGCAAGATTTTTAACGAGGCAACAATCATGTGCTACCTGAGGATAATTCAATAGTATCCAAGGCTTCTTTGCAATCAACCTCGAGTACTGAGGGGCATCACCCTCGGATGTTATGTGTTCAAGAAATGTACCTCGTGTTGATGGGCCTTGATAGGAAAAACTTTATAGTGGGCCAAACGGTTGAATGAACCGTGTCCATATAGATTAGCCGAGCCCCGAAAACAAGACATGTATGCATGTATAATTCAAAGAAGCATTCTCTCTTTATCGAACATCTCGTGTCTCGAAGCAAATTCTCTATTATACAAATCGCATACTTATTATTCTGGTCTATTATGCAAAACTAATACTTGTGAAAATGGCTCAAGAGCCAAGTACAAATGTACTTCGAACACTCAGGGAATGCATACTCGAGTTATCTAAATTCGAAGTCACAAGACCTCAAAGAGGAACCCATCGATATATAGGCCAAGGCCATCATACTCGGTGACTAACATTTCAAAAAGTTCGAAATGCTATCGGGAAATAAATCCAAGAGACATACCCGAAGACTACGGCCATATTAAAGGCTACGGCCAAAATAACGCGGCTGAGAGACGTTTGAATTCCGCAATGAACAAAAGGCCTTCAAATACTTTAAAAACCGGTTAAAAGGCTACCCTAGGCAAAGCAATTAAAAAAAGGTCTTCGATAAAATCAGCCCTCGAATAACTAAAAGGCTTCGATAATATAAGCCTTCGAAAAGCCTCAAGGGGTATCAAATTATCTTAACACAAACACGTTGAGACACAAAAAAGAAAAATGGGGTTCCGATCATCGGACCCTAAAAAACCCAATGGGTATAAAAAACACATGCTAAGGCAAAAAGAAATTTTCACTAAGTCGTTTAGCCGAAAATGGGAAAATAATAGCCATTTTAAGAGGCCAAATCGGCCCGATCTAAAAGAGCCTAAGGGACAATACAATTTGAGTTCAAAACCTTGTTCTCACTCGATTTGGACCCAAGGGTTCCGCTACCCCGAGCTCAAATAAAGTCAATTATAGCTCGAGGATTCACCGAAAAACCCTAAGGTGTATATTGTTGTAAGCTCAAATCTTACCCATCATTTAATAAAAGCCTAAGGATTTACTTTATTCTAAGTTCAAAATTCATTCGAGCTTGGTTATAAAGGTAATGCACCTATGGATTCGATCAAGCCACCCAAGATAAAGTCTCGAATGAATTTCCGAGCTCGGGGACTTACCCTCGTATAACCGAAAAACTTAAGGGTTTATTTTGGTTATGAACTGAAGTTAGTAAAATTACAGCAATGAAATTTTTCAACATTTTCGATGAAGACAGAAAGCATATATGGACTTAAAATCTATGAAGGAATTCGAAAAGAAGTCTTTCTATTATATATAAAAAAACATGTACAAAAGGACAATCAAGTTCTTACAAAAATAGAAAAGAAACTACAATCTAACTACGATCGGGGCCAGTTTCCTCGGGATTGACTTCTTCTCAAGCAGCTTTTCCAGGAGCAATTTCTTCTTCAATCCCCCAATAGGACCCGCCTCGGCTGCCCTCTTCATCATCATCCTCATCATCGGAAGAAACAAGCTGCCTGGCTTCGGCTTCAAGCTCTTTGGCCCAAGCAATTTCCTCAAAAAGTTCAAAACCTCGAGCATGAATTTCCTTGAGGGTTTCCCTCCAGGATTGGCACTTCACCAAATCATTGCTCCATTGCTCCCGGTTGAAAGCCTCCTTTAGTTGTATTTGAATAGCCTCAGCATCAGCCCCGTACATAGAAATGGACTTGTCCACCATGACCTTGGTCTTCTCAATCTCCACCTTGGCCTCAGCAAGCCCGGCTTCAAGTTCCTCTACCCTCTTGGCCTGGGCCGAGCTCTTATATTTAAAGCTTCAAAGTAGGGCCTCAGCTGAGGATAGTTTAGCCAAGGCTACCTCCTTTTCCACAGCTAGGCAGCCCATGCTCCCTTTCCACCGATAACAATCGATCTTGACCTAATCGACCGCTGCCTGGAGCAGCTCGATCCTTTCTACCTTCTGTTGCAGCTGAGATAGCGTAGTATTAGCTTCCATAGTCGAGTTGATTCTGTAATTTATCAGAAGTATGGTTACCTGTTTATCTAATTCGGCCTCTTCTTCACGAGCCTTGGCCAGGTCCGCTTGAAGGTCCTTTACGACCTCGTCCTTTTGGCCACAAAGTATCTTATGAGCATTTCTCTCTTCCGAGACCTTCTGGAGTTCAGTCTCACACTGATTAAGGTCAGCTCGGAACTTAACATAGGACTATAAAAGGAATAAAACACAAGTTAGATTTATAAAGAAAAAGGCGAAGGAAAATAACCAACAAGCGACTGGTACTTACCCGAGAAAAGAGACTTACTCGAGAAAAGAGACGATGGGCTTCCGCAAAAAGGATTGAAGCATCATTGATGTCAGAGGCATCATCGACCCCTACGAAGAAATCCCGAAAAGGATCACCTAAGCTAGAGCCTCCGCCAATTTCGGGAGTCTTCAACCCTCGGGCCTCCCTTATTTCCTCTTTGGAAAAAAATCGACAGCGAAGATAGTTGACCTATTGTCATGGCCCCGAGCGAGTCATTCGGGGCGTTCTGACAGATTTTTTGAGTTTCGGAACCGGCCCCGCCCGGTGTAGAAGTTGTTGATCGAGAAACAATCTCAATCTCTTCAGACTCGGATTCGTGCCCGAATTTTTCTTCAAAGCCTCCTCGATACGAGTCTTAGTTGCAGCAGGTGGCAGCTTGGAAGGTGTGGCGATTTCGACGGCTTTACTAGGTCGGATCATCAACGCCGAAGTATCTTCTTCCTACTCATCTTCATCTCTAAGCTTTTGGACCGTGAAAAGTTGTTGCTTTCCTCCTCACCCTTCGAGGTTTGGGCTTGGGGACCTCGGACTACAACGTATTTTTTTTCTTCTTATCCTTTTCCGGCTTCGGAGCCGGGGACTTGGATTCTCCTCCTTCACTTGAAGGCCTAAGATTGGCATCCTTGGTCAAGCCTGCATTAAAAAAATTAGTAGTGAATGAAGTATGAAGTTACTTCAGAATACATAGGGGGAGACCCTTACCATGGTTCTTGGCCTCCCACCTGCCCTTTGCCAAATCCCGCCACGCTCGTTCGGCGCGAGTAGAAGTGGAGGCCAGCTTTCAGACCCAATCTTCGAGATCGGGCACCGCTTGAGGCATCCAAGAGGCAGCTGCATATCGAAAGGAAATGTTAGACAAAGTTGAAAGAAACACAAAATTCGAGATATGAGAAATCACTTACGATCGAGGTTACATTCCTCAGGGAACGACATCTTCTCCTTTGGTATTATATCACAGGTCCTCACCATCGGCTCATCCAACCTCGGTCCTTATCCTCGTCGATGCTCGAGAATAAGGTCTTTGTTGCCCGGCATTGGAGCTTAATTAGCCCTCAGTAGAGTCGAGGCCGATACGACCGTATAAGGTGGTTCAGAGTGAACTCCAACCCCCCGGCCTCGTTGGAGAAAAAGCGCAGCATGATTACTATGCGACATAGTGATGGGTGGATCTGAACGAGGGTAACTTCGTACCTTCTACAGAAGTCGAAAATCACGGGGTCGACAGGACCCAGTGTGAAGGGGTAAATGTAAACACTTAAGAACCCCTTCACGTGTTTAGTGATGCTTATTTCGGGGGCAGGAATGCGCATCACTACCTCAGAAGCCCATTTGCAGTCCTTCTTCATGGCCTCGATGTGGCTCTTCGTAATCGAACACATATACATCGACACATGTTCGCATCGACCCGGTACCGATAAGGGATTCTCGACTTTGAAGTCAGATTTTAGAACGCATGGGCCGGGAACATACTCATGGGGGAGGCTCTACTGGTATTTTATCACCGATCGACTGGGAAGAGGAACATGAAGCATTTTCTTTCTGTGGTACCATCTTAGAGGTTTTGGCCATTGGTGTAAGTGAAGAAGGTAGAAGGTAAGTATAAAGTTGGTAGTTCCGGTGAAGATTACGGCGGCGTAACATGCGGCGATAGAAAGAAGATGAGAAGAGTTAGAAAGTTGAGGGATTTAATCAAAGCAAAAGTAAAGTTTGATTCAATAAATAAGATGGTATTTATAGGCTCACGCCGACGGTTCGATAGCACTAGTGGCTGACCACTGGCTGACATGCATTGATGATTTGGGGAACCGAACCGACGGGACGTTTCTGTCACATCCATTGCTTACGTCATGAGGACGACATCATGATCGAGATATCAGGGAATCGAAACTCAGATCGTTTTTTATCATTTCATTCTAAGAAATGCGGGGACTATCTATATACAGTTAAAATCGAGTATGTCCGATTTTATCGGCTCGAGGAACTGCCTCGAGAATAAGCTCATGATGAAGCGATCTCGAGTTCGACAACATGTAGATCGAAGTACTCGCGGAATCGAGACCAAGCATGATCGGCGTCGAATAACAGAATAGCGAGATATCAGTAATCGATCATGGATCTCGGCGGGAATCTCGGGAGTGACGAAACCACTAACGGTTATTGACAATAATCATGGATTTTATTTCCGAAATTAGAGTTGTGCCTTATTTAGGATTCCTCTACGATATAAAGAGGAACCATGTTCATTTGTAAACACCATACATTCACTGAGAAATAATAACACGTTGCTCTTCGCTTGCTTACATTTTTACACTTGTTTTTATTGTTCTTAACATTTTACCTCGAGCCTGTTCCTAATCGAGGTCGACATATTGCTACAATAGTGGTTTGATTTATTTTTATCGTTCAATTCATTTATTTAATTCGTTATTTATCAATTGGTATTGGATCAGATCACGTATCCTTAAAACCACAATACAAGTTTAATTGTTACTCGTATTTCAAGGTAAACACATATATTATAATAGAACATGAGATTTGATTTTAAAAAAATTTAACTTTTAAAAAATACTTTTATAAAAAATATTATTATAAAGAGGTTTGACCGTACATGATTTGCTTTACCGGAAATTTTGTCCTAGAACTAATCCACACAAAGATTGTCTAATTGAAGCTTTTAACAAGGTATTGCGTCTCCCTGTAATACATTATCTTCCTATCATAATTTAGTTCTATATTTTAATTTATGGGTGCTCTATTACATTGTCCACTTTCATCTTCCAATATAAATAAATGTAGGTGCGATTCGATTCGTTGGTAATCACCCTCATCAAAATCATATATTAACAATCCATCTTTAGTCTAACCTACTTTTCGGACGTTCTATTAATTATGTTCCAAATAAGTAATTGGGGTTTGATATTACAAAAGAGGGAAAATTTCATTGTTATGCCAACCTAATTAGGAAAGGATTTTAGGAAGTTAACTAGTACTAGTACTCGTGTGATTGCTGATATAAACATGTTAAATTATGATTTGGTTATTTGAATTATGGACAAATAACGTTAAATAAACTTTCCAAATACAAAATATATTCCCTTCGTTCAAATTCAATTGTTCATTTTGACTTTGCACTCCTTTTAAGAAAAAATAAATGAAGTATAGACTTTATATTTTTACCCACAATAATAATAACGTTTCACAAAAGTATTGAAAAATGAATTAGAGAGTTAATGGTTAATAATAAGGCTAAAACAAGAAAGAAAATTTGTTTTTCTATTGACTTGCTAAAATATATAAGTAAAGATGAAATATATTTTTAATATAGTGGGCAAGTAAAAATAATCGAAAAGATTAGATAATCATTAAATATTAATTTTTTCTTTGATAAAAAGTTAATACTTAAAGTGTTAGTTTACCAATTCATGTAGAAAAAATTAATACATTTCAAATAGTATATCAGAAACATGTTCCTATAAAATCCGAGAGACATGGAAGGTACTGCTATACAGTGATTTCTGTGTGGAGGTTTTCGTAATTACTCTTTATCGAGAAAAGGTATAAAGAATAGGGTGGCAAAAATTTTATTTTAAAAAACTAGATATTGAAACACTCAATTAAAAAAAAAAAACAGTGAATTATGTTTATGAGACAGAGAGCATTAACATGGTACGATTGGCCGTAAATTACTGAAGATTAGACTTAAGAATTTTCTTAAAAAAATAAGAAAGAATTATAAAAAAAATACACATGACTTCACATCATAATAAAAAATGGCCCATATTTTTAAGGTTTACCCATCCTAGCCCATATTGTACATATTTTGAAAGCACTAGCAAATTCAAAATATATGTTCTTACAACCAATGCTTCTAAAAGCTATGAAATTAAATTTGTGTTCTTACAACATTGCTTTCGCTCTTTTCTTCTCACATTCTCGACATATGCTTCAAGGGACTGTATATTTTCTGTTTTTCCTCTTGTGTCACCTGATTGCAATGTAAGAAAATTGAAGAGTAGAAGTTCACCATTGAAGACCATTTAAAGCTTTGCTTTCGAAAATGATTTTTTTTATTTTATTAGTTTTTTGGATTGGGTTTTGTTCCAATTGATTGAAAATATCAAAAGAAGTTCAAAATTTAAATTTGAAGTGATTTGGAGTAGATTTGAGCAAGATTTGAATTAAATTTCAGAGAAGACGCAAGGAAGAAGACGAAGTCAGTTTTTTGTATAAGTATGTATAATCTTGTATAATAGTGTATATGAGTGTATAAACACATCTTATACACTATTATACACTATTATACACTTTTATACACATTTATACAAGCGTTTGTAGACGAACTTCTTCCACGATTTTCAATTGCAATCTTGTTCAAAACCAGTCCAAATCTCCATGAAATGACTTCAAATTTTATATACAACCTCCTTATACTATTTCTAACAAGTCTAAATAACACCCACTTCAAATTTCTCTCAAAATCAAATTCGAAATTTACACCCACATGTTTAAACTTGTTAAAAATCTAATTTTCACCACCCAAATGAATTTTGTTTGTTGAACTAATATTTGAGTCACAATTACTGATTCGAATATTAACTTAAATGCTTGGGGAATTCTTTTTAAAAATTAAATAGTAATTTTGAGAACCTATTGGAGTTGGCTGTTGAGTTTTAGCCTATTATTTTTGGGCTAGTTGATTGTAAATTGAAATATGGACTATAAAATTGAAAAGCATGAATCCCAGTTATTCTAATATGAAATTTTCCCAAAAAACAATGTCACATAAAATGAGAAAATAAACATCATTGACCAAAAGAAAGAGTTTCAATATTTTTGGGGTATAAGATGGACGGCAAAATCAATTGAACAATCCGAAAAGGTAGAGTCTTACACTTTGTGTTTACCCCAACAACGACAATAATAACAAAAATAATAACAAACTAGTGTAATTCCAAAAATAATAACAAACTAGTATAATTTCACAAGTGGAGTCTGGAGAAGATGGGATATATATCGTCTTACCCTTATCTGGAATGACAAAGATATTATTTTAGATAGACCCTCGGCTAAACACTCAGTGTTTACCTCAAATATATAAATAAACAATATGTGTCTTGCAAACATGTATCACCAACACAATGATTAAGTAATATACATTCTTACTTTTATCTTAAAATATTCAAATTAAATTACTTGATGTAGTATATAAACATAAGATACGACAAAAATTTTGCCCCTAATTAATATTGTAACAATATGATCGGTCATTTTGCTTTCTAGAACCACGTACCCCTAAATAAAACTTTTCATACTTGTTTTTTATTGATTTATGACTTGCGAGGATGGTTAGTTCGGGATTTGAAAGAATTCGGGTTGAAATCGGAACACATGGTTCCTTAAGGTTGGCTTAAAAGGTCAAGTTTGACTTCGGTCAATATATTGAATAAACGACCTCGGAATCGGGATATGACGGTCCCATTAGGTTCGTATGAGGATTTTGGACTTGGGCGTATGTCCGGATCGGGTTTTGGATGACCCGGGAGCGTTTCAACGCCTAATAGTGAAAGTTGGTTCTTGAAGATTTTAGAAGTTTTTTAAATTTCGGTTGGAACACGTTTTGGTGATATCAAGGTCCAAACAGAAATCCAAGATCAGGAATAGTTTAGTAATGTCATTTAAGACTTGCACGCAAAATTTAGTGTCATTCCGAATAGTGTAAGTACGTTTCGACGCATTGGAGGTAGATTGAAGGACTTGAAGTTCTTAAGTTTGATTCCATTGGTTTAGGGTTGCGATTCTTAGTTTTAACGTTGTTTTAGGCATTCCGAGAGTTCGAGCGAGTCTGTATTATGATTCCTTATGATTCCAAACTTGTTGGTATGTTTGTACGGGGCCTCGGGGGCCCCGGATACCATTCGGACGTTGCGCAAGTCGAGTTTGAAGCTCGAAAGGGATGTTGGTGCACCAGTTCTGGTGTGCCCGCACCTGCGGTTGGACAGCTGCAGGTGCGAGCCGCGAGCCGCAGAAGCGAATGAGGGAGGACAACCAGGCACCGCAGGTGCGGGACCTTTTGACGCACTTGCGCGACCGCAGGTGCGAGGTCAGTAGTCGCAGGTGCGGGCTCGTGCGTAGATGCGGCCCTTTGAGCCCGCAGATGCGGAACTTGGCCAAAAGGGGAAGATGCGCACCTGCGACGGATTTTCCGCAAGTGCGGGACCGCAGGTTCAGCCAACTCCCCGCAGGTGCGAAATCGCTGGAGGCAGCGTACTTAATTTAATATGGGACTTAGGCCTTTTCATTCATTTCTTCTTCCTTTGGGCGATTTGAACAAAGAAGGGATTTTGACCTAGCATCTTGAGGTAAGTAATCTCTACTTAATAGTTTAATACATAGATTTTGGGTAGATCCTAACATAAAAATTGGTAGAAATCATGGGTTTAGAGGAAAACCTAGGGTTATGATAAAAATAGAGTTTTACCACGAAAATGGTTGTGGAACTTAGTGAAAATCATATATTAATGTTCCTTAGGTTGCGGATAACAACTTTCTTCAAAGATTTCTGAAATTCGTGCATGTGGGCCCGGGGATGAAATTGTAGGAATATTGAAAATTGAGTTGGAGAATTTCTTAGTAGTTGGGATATGAACTTTTAAGCCTATATTGATTAGTCTTTACACTATTTGGATAGTATTGGATTGTTCGGGACTGAATTGAGTGTTTGGGGCATAAGCTTGGACCGGAAAGTAGGCCTTGAAGAGAGGTAAGTCTCTTTTCTAACTTTGTAAGAGAGAAATTTTCCATAGGTGAATTTAATTAATATGAGATTATTTGTGGGGTCTATATACGCACGAAGTGACGAGAGTCCGTACATAACTACTATTCCTGTTATGTCCGGATAGTTTTAAGCCTACATCTTGCATTGTTGATATAGTTACCAATTTATGTTTATTGTTTGCCTTGAGAAGTAGTGGGTGTTAGTTGTTTGCTAAATTTTGTATAAGGAGTTGAAATTTTTATAAAATTTGGGATCTTAAAGGTTTTCACTTAAACTTCGCATTTTGAAAAGAAAGGAAGAATACTATAATAACTTAAGAAATCTATGTGCAACCGCGTCACATGTATGATTCGCAAGCGCGGTAATTATTTATATTTATATTTGACTGCGTCGCATGTATGATTCGCGAGCGTGGTAATTCTTTAAATTTATGTTTGACCGCGTCGCATGAATGATTCACGAGTGGGGAAATAGATGCATCTATGGTTCGCGTCGTTCGACCATCGGCAGTGTACAATTTACATTTATGTTGGATCAGGCCGAACGTCCTCGGTGAAATTTATGTGTGATATTAGAACTGAAAACCCTTTTATAATTGTATAAATTTACTGTTTTAAAGATCATTTACTAAAAATGAGGGAAGTGATTTTTAGTTTTCTCGAAAATGATGGAAGAACTGTTCTGTTATTTCTTGTGCTGAGATTATTGTAGTTCTGTATATCGTGTTTATTTAGAATAGTATGTGTCGAAGTCGACCCCTCGTCACTAATTCTTCGAGGTTAGACCAGATACTTACCGGGTACATATTTTTATGTACTCATGCTACGGTTATGTACTTGACTGTACAGGATTTGAGGTTGATGCATCTGGTCACCAGTCCGGCGCGTAGACTGATTTTTCAGTTCGAGACTACCTGGTGAGTTGCCCTTTTGAGTCGTTCTACAACAGCTGGAGTATTTTCTATGTTTTATTCTCTGTCTATTTTCTTTCAGATAGTAGGCTAGTATTGATTTTGTATATTCTACTAGATTGCCCATATACTTGTGACACCAGGTCTTGACACACACATACTAGTAGACTTTTGATATTTTGGGTGGTATTTAAATTCTTATGGTTGTATTTATTGTTCCGTCTAAATCTTGTTGCCCGATAAATATAAAAAAATATTTTCAATAAATGAAGGATATTATCTACTTAGTGTTTTATTCTATTTGGGAGATTTTTAATTTATTCAGTGTTGTCTTGCGTAACAATGGTATTGGGCGCCATCACGGCCTAATACGAAATTGGGTCGTGACAAACATTCTTATTTGCATCTCTTCTCATCCTAGCTTGGTTAATGTCGTTTCACTCGTGTGATTTATATTTATTTTTTCCTTTGTTTGGTTTCTTTTATGCAATTGTAGAATAGTTGATGAATCTATACTCTAGTCATCTTTCATTTTTTTTAATTCATCAGAGTTTTGTTACGTCCTGTAAAAGAACATATATTATTGCATTCTACTTCTACCGGTGAATTTTACATGATATTTTAAAAAATACCAAAAATAAATCGAACAGTACGATACCGAAAATAAACAGACACGATTGGGACGGTTTCAAAAATTCTAATTTTGATTATACATAATAGAATAACCGAAAAATTAGTATGATACTAATTTTATAAAATAAGCGGCCGAACCGAATCATTGACACCCTACATAGAGCATTAGCATGGTACGATTGACCGTAAATTATTGAAGATTTCACTTAATTTTACATTAAGAATTTTCTTTAAAAAAACCATATCACATAAAACGAGTAAATAAACATCATTGACCAAAAGAAAGAATTTCAGTATTTTTGGGATTTAAGATGGACGGCAAAATCAATAGAACAATCCGAAAAGGTAGAGTCTCACGCTTAGTTCTTCACTCTCCGAATTTCGATCCTCACCTTTCTGGTGCCAAAGGCCTACCCTTCCACTTTACAGGAATGTTTACATCAAATATATAAATACATAATATGTATCTTGCAAACATACATCACGAACACAATGTTTAAGTAATATATACTTTTCTTTTATTTTTAATATTCAAATTAAATTACTTGATTTAGTATAAGCGACTAAATTTTTGCCCCAATCATTCTTATATGCGTGTATTCTCATCCTATAATTGTTTGATTATTTATTGGAGTAAGAGTTAATTTAAAAAATGTTAATATCATTTTGGACCAATCATTGCGGTTAAAACAAAAGTTATTTTGGATCGAAGTAATGCTTACTTGTAAGTTGTATGGCCTTTGACCAAAATATAAAAAAAATTCAGAGAAGAAAGGAAATATAGGAAAAGTGTTATAAAATAACGATCGTAAAGTAAATAAACTAAAGACAAGTGTAAAGAGAAATTGATATATTATTGAACTTTCAAACTGATGTACATAATGAACTGAAATCTCCTCTATTTATAGAAGAAGGAAGTTTATGTGTAAGCTGCTACTGTAAGCTGCTACTGCAAGCTGTTGTGTAAGCTGCTACTGCAAGCTGTTGTGTAAGCTGCTTGTAAGCTGATACTGTACCAGATGTAGATAATCTTCTTCCGGGGGTAATATTTATCCATAACGGAGTACCAAAATGATAAGCTTCTTCAGGAGGATTATTTCCAATAGAGTACTAAATAGATAAACATATTTACGGCAGTGTCCCATATGGATAAGCTTCTTCAGGAAGCTTATTTACAACGGAGTACTAAATGAACATCCATTATATAATATATATTTATAACACTCCCCCTTGGATGTTCATTAAAAGATAATGTGCCTCATTAAAACCTTACTAGGAAAAACCCCGTGAGAAAAAAGTTCTAGTGAAGGAAAAAGAGTACACATATTTAGTAATACGCATTGCTAGGTGCCTTATTAAAAACCTTATAAGGAAAACCCTGTGGGAAAAACCTTAGTAAAGAAAAACGAGTGCATCGCGTATTTTACTCCCCCTGATAAAAACCTTGTTTCAAATATTTGAGTCTTCCCATTCCAATCTTGTATACCATCTTCTCAAAAGTTGAAGTTGGCAAAGATTTAGTGAATAAATCTGTCGGATTGTCACTTGAACGGATTTGTTGCACATCAATGTCACCATTTTTCTGAAGATCGTGTGTGTAGAATAATTTTGGTGAAATGTGCTTCGTTCTATCACCTTTTATAAATCCTCCTTTCAATTGGGCTATGCATGCAGCATTGTCTTCGTATAAAATTGTGGGTCTTTTCTCACATTCCAAACCACATTTTTCTCGAATAAAATAAATTATTGATCTCAACCATACGCATTCCCTACTTGCTTCATGAATAGCTATTATCTCAGCATGATTTGAAGAAGTAGCAACAATAGATTGCTTTGTGGAGCGCCATGATATGACAGTACCTCCATAAGTAAATACGTACCCGGTTTGAGATCGAGCTTTATGGGGATCAGATAAATAACCTGCATCTGCATAACCAACAAGATCTGCACTATCTTTGTTAGCATAAAACAAACCCATATCAAGAGTTCCCTTTAAATATCGCAATATATGCTTAATCCCGTTCCAATGTCTCCGTGTAGGAGAAGAACTATATCTTGCTAGTAAATTAACAGAAAATGCTATGTCAGGCCTTGTAGCATTAGCAAGATACATTAATGCACCAATTGCACTGAGATATGGTACTTCGGGACCAAGGAGTTCCTCATTCTCTTCTGGAGGGCGGAACAAATCCTTATTCACTTCAAGTGATCGAACAACCATTGGTGTACTCAATGGGTGTGCTTTGTCCATGTAAAAGCGTTTTAAGACCCTTTCTGTATAGGCAGATGGATGGATAAAGATCTCGTCTTCTAAATGTTTAATTTGCAGACCAAGATAAAGTTTTGTCTTTCCAAGATCTTTCATCTCAAATTCTTTCTTAAGATATTCAATTGCCTTTTGGAGCTCTTCTGGAGTTCTAACAAGATTTATGTCATCAACATAAATAGCAAGTATAACAAATTCTGATGCCATTTCTTTATAAAAATATATGGACAAATAACATCATTTACGTAACCTTCTTTCAGCAAATATTCACTAAGGCGATTATACC
>ML369443.1:0-17256 GCA_005239525.1 Nicotiana knightiana
TGTATTCCCAGCTGATCTTCCGGGTATGCTGCCCGACAGAGATATTGATTTCGGCATTGATTTATTTTCGGGCACTCAGCCCATTTCTATCCCTCCTTACCGTATGGCTCCTCCTGAGTTGAAGGAGCAGTTACAGGAGTTGCTTAATAAGGGTTTCATCAGACCCAGTGTATCACCTTGGGGTGCTCGAGTATTGTTTGTGAATAAAAATGATGGTTCTATGCGTATGTGTATTGATTATCGGCAATTGAACAAGGTCACCGTGAAGAACAGGTATCCTTTTCCTCGCATTGATGATTTATTCGACCAACTACAGGGTTCCAAGGTATTCTCCAAGATTGACTTGAGTTCTGGCTATCATCAGTTGAAGATTCGGGAGTCGGATCCCGAAGAGTGCCTTCAGGACCAGATATGGCCACTAGGAATTCCTTGTTATGTCATTTGGGTTGACCAATTCCCCAGTAGAGTTTATGTATTTGACGCACAGTGTGTTCCGGCCTCATCTTGATTCCTTCATCATTGTGTTTATTGACGACATCTTGGTGTATTCCCGATCACGGGAAGATCATGAGAAGCATTTGAGGACTGTGCTTCAGACTTTGAGGGAGAAGAGATTGTATGCTAAATTCTCTAAATGTTAGTTTTGGCTTGACTCAGTGGCATTCTTGGGTCACATAGTGTCTTGGGATGGGATCAAGGTAGATCCGAAGAATGTGGAGGCGGTGTAGAGTTGGCCTAGACCGTCATCAGCTACAGAGATCCGCAGTTTCCTTAGTTTGGCTGGGTACTATCGTTGTTTTGTGAAGGGTTTTTCATCTATTGCAGCACCGATGATCAGGTTGACTCAAAAGGGTGCTCCGTTCAGGTGGACTGAGGAGTGTGAGGAGAGCTTTCAGAAGCTCAAGACAGCCCTGACTTCAGCTCCAGTGTTGGTATTGCCTTCGGGTTCAGGGTCCTATACCATCTATTGTGATGCTTCGAGGTTTAGCCTCGGGGCGGTGTTGATGCAGGACGTTAAGGTTATTGCCTACGCGTCCAGACAGTTGAAGGTGCATGAGAAGAACTATCCATTTCATGATCTCGAGTTGGCAGCAATTGTTCACGCTCTGAAGATATGGCGTCATTATTTATACGGCATTCCTTGTGAGATTTTCATAGATCACCGGAGTTTGCAGCACATATTCAAGCAGAAGAACCTCAATTTGCGCCAGTGCAGATGGTTGGAGTTGCTAAAGGACTAAGACATCACTATATTATACCACCTGGGGAAGGCCAATGTGGTGGCCGACGCCTTGAGTCGCCGGGCGGAGAGTTTGGGGAGTTTGGCTTATCTTCCGGTAGTTGAGAGGCACTTAGCCTTAGATATTCAGTCCTTAGCCAGTCAGTTCGTGAGGTTGAATATTTCAGAGCCTTGCCGGGTTTTATCTTGTGTGGTAGCTCGGTCTTCTCTTTATGACTGCATTTGAGAGCGTCAGTATGATGATCCCCACCTTCTGGTTCTTCAGGATAGGGTTTGACGAGGTGACGCCAGGGATGTGACTACAGGAGATGACGGTGTGATGAGGATGCAGGGTCAGATCTGTGAGATGAGGTGCAATGTAGATGGTCTTCGAGAGTTGATTCTTGAGGAGGCCCATAGCTCGCGGTATTCCATTCATCCGGGTAGCGAGAAGATGTACCAGGATTTGAGACAACACTATTGGTGGAGAAGGATGAAGAAGGATATAGTGGAGTTTGTGGCCAAGTGTCTCAACTGTCAGCAAGTCATATATGAACATCAGAGACCGGGAGGGTTACTTGAGCAGATTGAGCTTCATGAGTGGAAGTGGTAGCGGATCACCATGGACTTCATGGTTGGACTTCCTCGGACTTTGAAAAAGTTCGATGCTATTTGGGTGATCGTGGATCAGCTGACTAAGTCAGCCCATTTCATTCCTGTGTTAACTACATACTCCTCCGAGAGGTTGGCGGAGATTTATATCAGGGAGATTGTTCGCCTCCACGGTATTCCAGTATCTGTCATTTCGGACAGAGGTACACAGTTCTGGAGAGCCGTGCAGCAGGAGCTAGGCACCAGGGTAGAGTTGAGTACAACCTTTCACCCTCAGACGGACGAGCTGTCCGAGCGCACGATTCAGATTCTTGAGGATATGCTCTGTGCCTGTGTGATGGATTTCGGAGGGTCATGGGACCGATACTTGCCACTTGCGCAGTTTGCTTATAATAACACCTACCAGTCCAGCATTCAGATAGCGTCGTATGAGGCTTTGTATGGTAGACGATGTCGGTCCCCAGGGGGATGGTTTGAGCCGGGCGAGGCTCGATTGTTGGGTACAGATTTGGTCCAGGACGCCCTAGACAAGGTGAAGGTAATTCAGGAGAGACTTCGCGCAGCTCAGTCCAGGCAGAAGAGTTATGCGGACCGGAAGGTTCATGATTTGGCATTTATGGTTGGTGATCGGGTTTTCCTTCGGGTATCGCCTATGAAGGGCGTCATAAGGTTCAGGAAGAAGGGTAAGCTGAGTCCGGATTTATTGGCCCTCTTGAGGTGTTGTGAAGATTTGGGGAGGTTGCTTATAAGCTAGCCCTGCCTCCCAACCTAGCAGGAGTCCATCCGGTATTCCACGTCTCCATGCTCCATAAGTATCAAGGTGACCCGACTCATGTTTTGGATTTCAGTCCAGTTGGACAAGGATTTATTATATGTTGAGGAGCCAGTTGCTATATTGGATAGATAGGTCAGAAAGCTCAGGTCAAAGGATATTGCGTCAGTAAAAGTTCAGGGGATGGGTCAACCGGTCGAGGAGTCAACTTTGGAGGCCGAGCAGGATATAGGTAATCAATACCCTCATCTTTTCGTAGCTTCAGGTATGTCTCTATGCTCGTTCGAGGACGAACAATTTTCTTAAGAGAGGGGAGAATGTAATGACCCGGTAGGTCGTTTTGAGAGTTAGCGCCCTGATCCCCTAATAATTGTTTTCCCCATGTCTATTTCTTCTTTTGGGACTTGTTGGAACATTGAGTGGTGAAATTCGGAGAGTTTTTGGACACATAGTCCTTATATGTGAGTTTAAGCTTTAGAAATCGGACCGTAGTTGGAATTGTGGGAAGATGGGTCCAGAATGGGATTCCGTCGACTCCGTTAGCTCCGTTGGGTGATTTCGGATCTAGGAGCATGTCCGGAATGTGCTTTCGAGATCTGTAGTAGATTTAGGCTTGAAATGGCGAAGGTTAGAATTTCGACGATTTCGGCTGATAGGTGGAATTTTTATATCAGGCTCGGAACAGAATTCCAAGAGTGGTTGTAGGTGCGTTGTATCATTTGTGACCTGTTTGTACAATTTGAGATCATTCAGACTAGTTTTGATGTGTTTCAGCATCGGTTGTAGATTTTGGAAATTTCATAAGTTCTTAGGCTTGAATCCATGTATAATTGGTGAATTTGGTGTTATGTGATGTGTTTTGGAGGCTCGACTAAGTTTGGGTAAGGTATTAGGACTGTTGGTAAGTTTGGTTGAGGTCCCTGGGGGCCTCGGGGATGTTTCAGATGCTCAACGGGTGATTTTTGAACTTGGAGAACAGCTGAACCATTTCTGGTTCTGGTGTCTCGCACCTGCGATGGACTTTTTGCGGGTGCGGACACGCAGGTGCAGAAGAGGGACTCGCAGTTATGGAATTGGTCAAGTCAACCAGTCTCGCAGGTGCGGTTGATATTCCGCAGGTGCAGAGCCGCAAATGTGGAAAATTGACCGCAGGTGCGGCCCCAGGCCTTTTAGTGGGTTTTCGCACCTGCGATGGAATTTCTGCAGGTGCGGTCCAAGGGGCATAGGGGCGGAAATCGCCAGGCAGTTATATCACATTTGAGAGCTTGAATTTCATAACTTCTAAAAATTATTTGGAGCTCGGGTGTAGGCGATTTGGAGTGAGTTTTGGGGAAAAGCTTCTTAGGTAACAATTCTTAACCCTATTCCCTTTGTATATCATTAATCTATGGCCATTTTCTCCATGCAATTAAGGGATTTAGGTGAAAAATCATGCAAATGGGAAGAAGTTTCCCTAATTAGAAAATCTGAGAATTTAATAGGATTTTGTCATCGGTTTTTGATGATTCTTGTTTGAGTGATCTCGTCAGTGAATGGGTGTTCCAAATTTGTAACATTCACTCGATTCCGAGACGTGGGCCCGGGGGAGTTTTTGGGCGATTTCGCTAAATTCGCATATTAGCCTTGAACTTATTAGCTATTTTGATTCCTTAAAGTGATATTTACATTATGCATCGAATTGAATAGATTTGGGCCATTCGGAGTCGGATACTCGTGGCAAGAGCGTGGTTTCGAGTTGAGTAGCGCAGTCGAGGTAAGTGGCTTGCCTAACTCTGTGTTGGGGACTTCCCCTAGGCTATTTAATACTGTTTTATGTTGATTGGGCGCCGTGTGCGTGAGGTGACAAGTATGTACACGGAACATTGTTGCAAAAACTCCATTTTTCCTCCATGACTTAAATCATTTCACTACTATTTCACTGATTCATGTATCGACTATGTAGTTTAGACTAGGAAATAGCATGCCTACCTGTTTCACTTGAATTTTCCCTAGTCGTTACTATATGTACCATGTTTAGATAGTTTTATCCATATTTTTGCCTATGATATTTCCTGAACTGTTTTAAATAAAAATTGTATCCTGTAATTGCACTGCATTGCATATTTAAATTGGGACTACGGACGAGGTTCCGGGAGCTTTCCCCCTGTACTACATTGCATATTTAAATTGGGACTACGGACAAGATTTCGGGAGCTTTCCCCCTGTACTGCATAGCATATTTAAATTGGGACTACAGACGAGATTCCGGGAGCTTTCCTCCTGTACTGCATTGCATATTTAAATTGGGACTATGGACGAGATTCCGGTAGCTTTCCCCCTGTACTGCATTGCATACTTGTTACTGTGATATAGTGACGAGGTCAGGTTATTATGTCTCTCTATTCATATTTTAAACTGTTTTTACTATAAAAGTCTAGTAGAGCCTTAACCTGACCTCGTCACTACTTGACCGGCGTTAGGCTAGGCACTTACTGGGTACCAAATTGTGGTGTACTCATGCCCTTTCCTGCACATATTTTTTCGTGTGCAGATCCGAAATACCAGCGCTCAGTTATGTGGCTAAGGGTCCGAGCAACAGCTTTTTGGGAGACCGAAAGGTAATTTTATCGCGTCCGCAGAGTTCTTCGAGTCACCTTCCACTCCAGATTTCTAAGCATGAATCACAACTTAGTCTAAGCATGATTTCTAACATGAATACCATCATTTGCCTAAGCATGATTTCTAACATGAATCATAACTTAGTTTCTCCAACACATGAAAAATGCATGGAAAAATACATGTTAATAGACTACACAGCTCTACATGATCGACTGAGTCTCAATTTCTATGTGCACGCCCACACGCCTGTCACCTAGCACTGTAACGACCTGGCATGACCTTTCGAGGGTTGTAGCCCCATTTCCCCATTTTTTGCTTCTTTTGTGTTCTACAGCTATTATATGTCATATCGGGTTGGTTGGTTGGGGTCCGGAGTGAATTGAGACACTTAGACTCTTAATTGAAAGTTTAAGTTAGAAAAGTTGACCGGGTCGACTTATGTGTAAATGACCTCGGATTTGAATTTTGATGGTTTCGTTAGCTCCGTTAGGTGATTTTGAACTTAGTAGCGCATCCGCAATAAGATTTGAAGGTCCGTAGTAGAATTTGGCTTGAATTGGCGAAAATGACCATCGTCCGATTCTGCGGAAATGACCAAGATCCCTTTATAATTTCACATTTTTCTTATGAAATTGATCCCTTTAGCCTATATTAATTATCTCATACTTCCTGTGATTTCAAAGTAGGATTTTGCGTAGTTGAGGTAAGTAACACTTTCAAACTTGGTTATGAGTGTTCGAAACCCCGAAATATGTATTGTACGATTGGTATGAGGTGATGCATCTACCAAGTGACGGACGTACGGGTGTGCACTGTAAGAATTGTGACCTCGTTGATTCCAGGCACTGTGTAGTGATAATATCTTGTTGATATCCTTGTTTGCATCATGTGACAAAGTAATTGAGCTGTCAATCATGCTAGATATCATGTTTAGGCATTATGCTGGTATTGTTGATACCCATAGTGGTCGTTTCTTGCTGTCACTTCACTGCTTTTATTGATATTCGTACTCAGTCATACGCATCCATTTCATATCATGTCTTCCCTGGGCCATATGAGCCATATACAGTACCGAGTGGTTGAGAATTCGTGAGTGTGATCTCATGAGGTTACCAGCATGGTGCATCACATACAACATGTGCATTGGCATGTAGAGATAGCAGGATTATATTCCTTACACTGTTCAGATCTGCTTTACTATTTTGAGTTGCCTATTTAATTTGAAATCATGCCTATGTTTCTGCATAATTATTTCCATTTTGTCTGTACCATTTGAGTTCGTCACTACCTGTCAGTCCAAAGTTTGGGCTTGTTACTTACTGAGTTGGATGTAATCATAATACTCCATGCACCTTCTGTGCAGATCCAGGCGTTTCTGGTCATGGTGGCGGCTGCTGATTGAGGCATCAGAGTTCGGAGATTATCGAGGTAGCTGCATGGCATTCGTGGGCCTTGATTCTCCTTCCTTATTCTATATGTATTTACAATTTTATTCTCTAGATACTGTAGTGGGCTATATTCTGGTTTTAGACTCTCATGTACTCAGTGAAACCCCGGTTTTGGGATGGATTATATCGTATTTTGGATAAATTCTGATTTAAAAAGGTTTTTCCTTAATATTAATTGTTCTGTTGTTATTTCTAAAAGTGTTTTACTGTGTTGGAAATGTTGAGTTGTGGCTAGCCTAGTTTCATAATAGGCTCCAACATCACGGTCGTTTTTGGGCCGTGACAAGCATGTGTGTCATCTCCAAACAAATCACATAACATGTATAATCAGGGTTCATACGACGATCCATTCAATCCAACCATACCAATTTTATTCAAATCCGACTCCGAGTCGGTGTTCAAAGCTTGAAAATTCATTTTATGGAATTATAGAAAATTCCTCCAATTTCTCTTGGAAAATCAATAATATAACGCCGAAAACAAAGATTAATTCATGAAATATAATCACAAGGGAGTCAAGAACATTTACCTCAAGTTGTGTGATGAAATTTCTCTCCAAGGTCGCCCAAACCGAGCTCCAGAATTCAAAAATGAAGAAAGAAACCAAAGACCTCGAACTATAGGTTCTGTTAAGGGCTGCTTTCACCTGCATAAATTCTTCTGCTTCTGCGCAATCGTAGGTGCGAGCAAAGGGTCCACATCTGTGCTCCGTCTGCTTCTGCGATCAACATCACTGCATCTGCGGTCGCGCTTCTGCGCAGTTTCCTTCGCATCTGTGGCTCCTGCCCAGCAGTGTCTATTTCGCTCATGTGATGGGCAGCTTGCTTCTATGGATTCACTTTTGCGACCAAGCTTCTGCATAAGCAGTTGCACCAGTAACCCAAAAATTCCAGCATCTTCAATAAGACTCCAATCGATTGGAACCTCGTTTGAAACTCACCAGAGCCACTCGGGACCTCGTCCGAATATACCAATAAGTCCTGTAACATAATACAGACTTACTCGAGGTCCCAAATTACATCAAATAATGTCAAATTTTAAAATTGCACCTCGAATCTAACTTATAAATTTTCCAAATTTCCATATTATATATCTTGTGCCAAAACGTGTCAAATCAATCTGGAATGACTTTAAATTTTGCACACGAGTCATAAATGACATAATGGAGCTGCTCCAATTTCGAGAACTGTATTCCGACCCCGATATCAATTAAGTCAACTCCCCGTCAAACTTCCAAACCTTCAATTTCTTATTTTTGTCATATCGGGCCAAACTCAACTTCGGGTTTCAAAATAAATATCCAGACACACTCCTAAGTCTGAAATGACCATTCGGAGTTATTGAAACCATTAAAACTCCATTCCGGAGTCATTTGCACAAAATTCAAACTCCGGTCAACCCTTATCATTTAAGCCTCCAACATGTATTTCATTCATCCGAACTAATCCCGAAACACCTGAAAACCAAAGCCGACAATACACACTGGTCATAATACATCATATGAAGTTATTCAAGACTTCAAAAAATTGAAAGGAGCGTAAATGCCCAAAAGGACCGGCCGGGTCATTACATTCTCCCCCACTTAAACATATGTTCGTCCTCGAACGTGCCAAGATTTATTCCTAAACCTTCAAATCACTATTCCACTTTACCACACACATACTCGGGGATGATCCCACGCCACCTTATTCTATATAGGCCTGACAACACATTGTAATTGGAGATCATTACTTTAACCTTAGTCCGTAAAACTTAGAACCCAAACTTCCAATATCCAGAATTTCTTTCAAGATCCAAATCTCACATCTACACACTATATAAGTCTGAACAAGTTGTATCAAGCCATAATTATAACCCCATATATAATCACGTAACATACTACATAACTCGCATGCTCGCAGCATCATTCCCGATCAAAGTAACTTCTCAAAAACAACCTTATACTAGTATTAAACCCCATATCAAACAAAACCTCATTCTAAAACCTCTGCGCACTACTGATAATGAAAGAAACACATGGAATCTCATAACCACTTATCTGATCAACAAGTCAGGGAGCTTTCCCTTTTTCAACAAGTATCATAGCCAATTATCCAAGATAATTTCTATGATTATTCTTCCAAACATGTCGTAATCAAACCTAATAGTACCCATTCTAGGTCCAATGACCTTACCTCTTCAAACACCACCACTTTATTGACATACAACCCCAGCACAACCCAATATTTACAACTAACCCTCAAATTTCGTGAAGAGAATAGCCGTAGGTGCATGTGTTCAATTCCTCAAATACCCTACTCAAATAATATCATAACATGTAGAGGAAAGGAAAGACAATTAAATCAGATAAATGATCAAGCAAATATAGTTTCCACACACTGCACGGACAACTCATGTGCTAATAATATAAATGTGTGGATCCGCATAGATAACTCATGTGCTTCACGAACAACTCACGTGCTAATAATATAAATACCTGGATCTGCATGGACAACTCACGTGCTAATAATATAAGTGTATGGATCTGTGTGGACAACTCATGTGCTAATAATATAAATATCTGGATCTGCATGGACAACTCACGTGCTAATAATATAAGTGTATGGATCTGTGTGGACAACTCATGTGCTAATAATATAAATATCTGGATCTGCATGGACAACTCACGTGCTAATAATATAAGTGTATGGATCTGTGTGGACAACTCATGTGCTAATAATATAAATATCTGGATCTGCATGGACAACTCACGTGCTAATAATATAAGTGTATGGATCTGTGTGGACAACTCACGTGCTAATAATATAAATCGCCTGGCATGGTCACAGGCCTCCAGTCCAAGCATATCATACACAAGTAACTAAACAAGTACACATGTATATGATAATGAAGTAGGATTTTCACACTCATGGACTGGTATAATAACGCGCCATAGTGTAAACATGTGCAAAATGTGCTATAACAGCTCAAATTGGCAAGTTATCGAGAAATAGTAACTACCAAGTTTTTAGGGAATTAGCCCCTTTTTGTAACCTAAAGTATGACTCAGATAGTTCTCAAAAAAGGTAAAAATACGAGAACGTTATAACTTTAGGCTTAACAGCCGACTCTAGGCATATCATAGCCTAAACATTCTTTCGAGTATGAATACTTGCCCCGGTACCCGCACATGGGCTCAAACCTCACACACACACACACACACACACACACATATATATATATATATATGCACTCGTAGCGCGTAGCTATCATAAACAATTAACGCAACTAGTGCCTCCACTGATTTTAAATAAAATGCTCACCTCAAACAGGTCGCGACCCTTAAACAATATGCTTCTAAGAACTCCCAATCTCCAAATTCATAGAACACATGAATCACCGTAATTGGTCCCAACTCCAGTACTCTAATGACTAACACATCTTTCATGCATGACCATCCCAGGAGGAATACTTCCACAATTCTTCCGTGCCACATAGAAAAAATTGGAATATCAGCAGTCTATCAACCAGGTGAGTAGCGTAATACCGATGAACATCTGTAACTCAAAACACAATGTGCCTTCTGAAATGCGCAACCTTCTCAAGGATTACCGAGCAATTATAACATTCATCTATATATCTGAGACTGACAATTCTCTCCAAAATTCATGACCTTCCCTTCAAGATCGAATTGTCACATTGTACATATAAATCATAATCTCGCACAACACACCACATCTATCATGTGAAAAGAACGAGAATCTCATTATCAACTCTGAGTCAGAAGCAAATTACATACTTGGTTAGTTAGAAACCTTTCTCTTCCTTCCTTCCAGGAGGAAATCACAATGCACAACACGCTCCCCATATCGATAGAAATATCCGATTCAAACTGTGATAGAAACCATCGATAACTTTTCAAAACCCATATGCACATAATGAAGTTATCAGAACTGAATTCCTCTAACTCGACCAAGCGACACAGGGCACCAAACTCAAGAATATTTACACCAAGACATTTGTAAAGTCTCACCACATCATAATTACCCTCATAAATACCACAACCGAAACACCCACTCTGAAAATACCTTTTGTGAATTTAAAATTCTTCCTCTTTCCTTTATTATACTGAAATATATAATCTATAGTCATACAGAATTACCGCAAGTCCCAACACCATCCAATGTAAATAATCGATTCTAGCGATATACGAATCCGAAAAATTTTCAATTGCCACATATACATTTTGAATCCATTAGAACCCTCTCGAGAGTCATCCACTCTGCCCAAATCTAAATAGTACCGCTCAAACGGGCCAAAAGACACGTGCCCCATTAGCATAACAACACTCAAAGAAGTAACCTTGCTTTAACACCACCGATCAAGTTCATACTCCGTGCGCACCACATAATTCGCAAATAACAACTCACTCATCCTATGATTTTCATATACTCATAAAGTGCAATATTACCCGTATCCAGGAAGTTTCCTTACTCGATTCATCCTTTATCTCAACCTCCGCAAGTCATAAGGATCCACAATTATGCCTCTGACCCAAAACTAGTATTTACCACATAACCATGAAATCAAGTCGTCAATAGCAGGATCCCCACTTGGCTCAAAGCCATAGAACAAAAAATTCCATAACTCACAATACCCATACTCTATTACAACCATAATACCGCAGTTAGTTCAATGAAAATTCTTCTCAAGATCATGAAACACCAACCATAAAACACCTCAATCATCCGCTAAGTTCGCATTTATTCTCTTGACATTCAAGTCAACTTTCTCAACCAAATTCAAATTCAAATCTCAACACATACAGCCTGCTGGTAGAAAAGAAACTCTCCACTCAACATTATAAGGATCACACCTCCGTAGATTACTCCGCATGAGATAACCCACATGCTTAGCCAAAATTGGCATCTTGATATGCCATTTCGCAGCCACAATCAGTACGTAATCACTTAATCTTCCTGAGTCTAAGATCATTAACAAGACATGAGAATTTAATTTGTCCCATAATTTAACAACGTGAAAGATCCTTCAACACACTCATAACTCGAGACAATATATCAAATCAAAACGGAAATCAAGCACCCAATGGCCCTTTTGACATCTCGAGAAACTCTTCTCGTCATATTTCAACCACCTAAATGCATCCTGCAGTCGTATCATACTCATCATTCAGTCATTCCACTGCTCATCGAGCCACAAATTCCACTCATTGGGACATTATCGGACATATAAGTCCAAATGTACAAGTTACAATTGAAGCTACCGAGCTTAAGCTGCGGACTAACCCTGGCCCCAAGTCCTCTAGACTGGCCCATCACCAAAACACAAAATACTTATCTCGAACCTCGTTCATGGAATCACAAGCCGGCGATGCGCAGCCGATACCGAGCGCTCATATGTTCATAGGAATGCGTGGAAGGAATTCAAAGAGTTATGTTTCAAGTTGAATACCTATAAACCTAGAGCTCTGATACCAACGTATCACGACCCATAATCCAATTAGCCGTGAATGCAACTAACCCAACCTGTTAAGTAAGCCAATTTATAAATAGCTGATTTAATTAATATTTAACTCACTCTAATACACTCCCCAAGGACTGGTTGTCATGACCCAAAATCCCTAAGGTCGTGATGGCGCCGGACATCAATGTCAGGCAAGCCAAATCATTAATTAATTGAAATAACTTTCCGATTTTAACATTTATGAAAACATTTCCTTTCACTTTATTACATAATAACCAAATAAAAAACTGACAATTAGGAAAAATGGTTTGAATACTACACTTTAAAAATTATAACCCAACACATATCCCAGAACCCGGTGTCACAAGTACTTGAGAATATTCTAAGAACTTATACAATCATTACAAAGCCTGTCCAAAATACAACTGGACAAGGAAATATAAAATGAAATAAATACAGTACGAAGGAGACTCTGTCAGCTGCGGATCACCTCTGGATGATGTAGCTCGCCTAAGTCTCTGAATCCTTCACATTGCTATGAAAGTACGTGTGCAATGGAATACACATCAAGTGTAGCATGAGTACGAAAAATAACGTGTACTCAGTAAGTCGCCCGCCTAACCTCAGAGAGGAAGTGACGAGAGGTCGAATAAGACACTCACTAAGGGCCAACAAATTTATTTAACAGTGTAAGATGAACACGATAAGCATGTAAAGGCAGTAAAGCAGCATGTATGTAAGGCACTGAACTCCAAGTAAATACTGGAAATAAACAACAGATACCACTTTCTCATTATTTTCCAAATATCTTACCACTTCAAAATCATGTAGAAAACATTTAACAGTTTAGCATGCGCATACGGGATAAGGACAACCGGCCTGATCCGTCGTAATAATCACTATGTGCACTGCCGATGATCGAATGGCCCATACCAAAATTGCACCTCTCAATAAACTACTCATGTCTATGCACTGCCGTGGATCGAACGGCCCGTACTAAAAGTGCATCTCTCAATATAATAATCCTCTATGTGCAGTGCCGAGGATCGAACGGCCCGTCCCATAAGTGCACCTCTCAATATAATAATCATATATATGCATTGCCGAGGATCGAACGGCCCGTACCAAAAGTGCATCTCTCAATATAATACTCCACTATATGCACTGCCGAGGATCGAACAACCCGTCCCATATGTTCACCTCTCAATATAATAATCATATCTATGCACTGCCGAGGATCGAACGGCCCGTACCAAAAGTGCATTCTAAATCCGCTTTGGCGTACAGCCCGCTCCCATGAGAGTAGGGGAAATAACACTCCGCTCGCAGAATGTAAATTGCAAAGCGGTCACATGCAGACATGCACAATCAACAATCCACCCCGAATACGTTGGGAACACAAATACTCAAGTAAACGACTGATTTCTCTTTTTAAAACCAAAAATAGTATTTAAATCCCTTTTTTGAAATTCACTTGCCGAGTTTTATATAACGTTTAATAGCACAACCTTACTCGAAAATACAATTGCCCGCGAAGGAAATAAATTCTCTTTTTTAGATGATTTAGAAAATAAAC
This sequence comes from Nicotiana knightiana, assembly GCA_005239525.1. NCBI lineage: Eukaryota > Viridiplantae > Streptophyta > Magnoliopsida > Solanales > Solanaceae > Nicotiana > Nicotiana knightiana. The sequence continues at coordinate 13,689 of ML369443.1, forward strand.
TCTAATCCTCCTTAGTCATTAAATTAATATTTCGATTATATTAGCAGTCTAACATAACAGACAAGATCACAGGTACAACAGGTAAGCATGCTAGTGGGTCCAAGGCTACCCGGATATGGCATAATAGTAGCTACGCACGGACCCCCGTCACCTCGTGTGTACGTAGCCCCCCAAAGTAATGGCATATACTTAATTAATTCACCTAGGGGGACGATTCCCCCTCACAAAGTTAGAAAGGAGACTTACCTTGCTCCGAAATTCCAACACCGGCTTCCAAGCCCTTTCGATGACTCCAACAGACGCACAACGCTCCAAAACTACCACATAACGGCAAAGCAATGAAAATTCATCCTAATACTCACAACAAACTCAAATTATATACTTTCCCAACCCCTCTCGGAGAAATGACAAAAATGCCCTCGGGCCCATGTGCCTGGAAATCCGAAATTCTCGAAGATATATTCTACCCATAGCCCTACTAGTTCAATCATACAATTTACTCTACATTCCATACTCAAATTCGTGGCTAAATTCCAAATGTACATTTTCTAGGTTTCTTCAATAATTCCCCAAATTTCTACCAATTTCCATGCCTAATCCATACATATAATCTTGTATTTAACTTACAAACGGGAGGAATTTATTTACCTTGATGCCTGACGAAAATCCCTCTTGAAATGCTCTCCCAAAATCGCCCATGTCAAATGAAGAGTGGGTGAGAAATGACAAAAACCCGACTTTAAAACATTCTGCCCAGGCCTCCCTTCGCACATGCGGTCCAATAGCCGCTCCTGCGGCTCCGCACCTGCGGAAATTCCATCGCAGGTGCAGCTCTAACTCAACCCAGCATCTCTTGCTTCTGCGGTCCCTTCTTCGCACCTACGCTTCCGCAGGTGTGACCCATCTTCCGCGCCTGCGGCCTCCTCAGCTCCAGCCCAGAACTTGCACCTGCGGCGCCCTTAGCCGCACCCGTGGCTCCGCACTTGCGGTCAAAGCCTCGCAGGTGCGGTTACACCAGATGACGCAACCTTCAGCCTTCTTAAACATCAAACATTGATCCGTTAACCACCCGGAATCCATCCGGGGCCCCCGAGACCCCGTCAAATTATACAAACCTATTCCAAAACATAATGCGGACTTGCTCGAGGCCTCAAATCACATCAAACAACATCAAAACCACGAATCGCACCCCATTCCCAACTTTATGAACTTAGAATTCTTCAGCTTCTGCATCCGATGCCGAAACCTATCAAATCATGTCCGATTGACCTCAAATTTTGTGCACAAGTCATATTCAACATTACAGACCTTCTCAAACTTCCGGAATCACATTCCGACCTCGATATCAAAACTTCTACTTCCGGTCGAATTTCTCAAAAACCTTCAAATTTCTATCTTTAGCCAAATGACTTCAAAATGACCTACGAATATCCAAATCCACTTCTGATCGCGCTCCCAACTCCAGAATCACCAAACGAAGCTATTCCTAGCCTCGGAATACCAAACGAACATCAACAACACTAAAATGCACTTCAAGCCTAGACTTATGAAATTCTTCTAAAATGCTAACTTCCACAATATGCATCGAAATGCTCCCGGGTTATCCAAAACCCGATCCAGACATATTCCCAAGTCCAAAATCATCATACGAACCTGCAGGAACCTTTGAATCCTGATTCGGAGGTCGTTTACTCAAAATTTTAATAATAGTTGATTTCTCCAACTTAAGGCTTCTGAAATGAGAATTTTGTTTCCAAATCAACTCTAAACTTCCCGAAATTCAATTCTGACCACACCTACAAGTCATAACACCTGAAACGAAGCTGCTCACGACTTCAAACCACTGAACGACGCGCTAGAGCTCAAAATGACCGGTCGGGTCGTTACATTCTCCCCCACTTAAACTGACATTCGTCCTCGAACGTGCTAAGAACTGCTCTGGAGTTATCTGAAATCACCATTTAACACCCCGAGCACCTTCCCGTGATACCACAACCCAGTTGAGTACATTAGCTTGATCACATCTGAAGATTTCTTATTTTATCCATATAACAAGCTCAGAATTCATTCAAACACCTGAAATTTTTCTGCCAGGCCTAGTTCCAACATATAAACACCGTATCAACTACCACATGATATACCAGAACATGACCGCATACCTTTGCTGAATCAGCACCATGCACCGCATAACTCATCATCTGGCCACAATGATACTCCCTGAACCTTGATAGCCAAAATTCCACGAATCTGGTGCTCCCGATGCACCTCGTAACAGATATACATCCATCCTGCTATAATGCTGACGATACCACCACAACGGAGGAAATGTGCAGAAATTCATACCCAGTTGCAGAGTTAACAAATCCTTGAATACCTCATCTTAACTAGAATCATCACTTCATTATGAACCTGAATAATGGTATTTGTTCTTTAATATACACTTCACATAACCTTATCGCACTAATCCCTGATCCGAAAATCTCGTCTCACCTAGTATGAACTGCTCAGACAACAAACCACCCCAACATGACCAACAACCTCACATGATATCACATTGCCAATAGGCCATAACTCGAACATGATAAATGAAAAATGACTCAGGAAGGGACTATTCAACTCACGCAACTAATATGAACTTTTCTCCTAAATTAGGAAATAAAACACAAGAAAATAAATACATATTAACCCTTCTCATCATCACACTGTTACGGCGTGCAACCCGATCCGAATAACATACCCGTGGCGGCGTGCCACCCGATCCCACATAAAATTTACATAAGAAGATATATATATGAAGCTGATTTGCTCACTATTACAAATTACTGAATATCGATCATAAGCACGCTAAGTGCATAATACCATCCTGGGGAGACTGATAAAGCCGTATGCAACAAAACTCAAGCACAACTGAGGTGCGATATATATATACACTCTGGATCTCAAGAGCTATCCTGATCACATAACATCCCCACTACGAAGGACCTCGACACATAAGAAATTATCAAGTCGTTTCACAACTCGCATGACACAATCACAATAACACATGAATTCGACGAAGATGGAACAACACTCGTTGAACAACAATCATTGTTCTAATATCTTTCCATGAAAAGTGCTATATTGAAAGGAACATGCCTGGCTCATACGGAGCCCATAATCATATTTAAATCCATCCACAAGCATCGAGCCACCTCGCTCGCACCAAACTAGGCTATTAGCTTTTGCCTGGGTCCATATTAACCCACTTTCTCTCATAATACACGAGAACAACCATTATCACCGGGACTAACACCCCATAATCCATAATCAACTGAACCAAACACCCCCCAGGCGTAAATTCTCAATTAAGCAATATTGCACTTCTTTATACTCAGTCCAAATTTGAAATCCATCAAGTGACTACATGTCACACTTTATACAATCTTTTCGCGGTCATGCTTCCACGACCTTCCACACAAGGCAAAAAGTGTGCCCATCCATAACACCGACCACACTAAGGCCGCAAAACACATCAAGAACTCATGACCAGGGTACAAAGCCTCTTTCACCGAATATCAATCTCAGGTGA
>ML369443.1:18423-54860 GCA_005239525.1 Nicotiana knightiana
ATATATATATATATATATATATATATATATATATCAAGTCCTGCTCAAGAGTTGTCCTGCTCACATAACATCATCACTACACGGAGATATCAGCACATAAGAAATTATCAAGTCGTTTCACAACTCACACGGCACAATCATATTATCACATGAATTTGACGAAGACGGAACAACATCTGTTGTTCTAATACCTTTCCACGAAAAGCGCTCTACTGAAAGGAACATGCCTGGCTCATACGGAGCCCATAATCATATTTAAATCCATCCACAAACATCGAGCCACCTTGCTCGCACCAACTAAGCTAATAGATTTTACCTGGGTCCATATTAACCCACATTCTCTCATAATACACAAGAACAATAATCATCACCGGGACAACACCCCAAAATCCATACTCAACTGGACTGAATGCCTTCCAGGCATAAATTCTCAATTAAGCAATATTGCACTTCTTTAAACTCAGTCCAAATCTTCAATCCATCAAGTGACTACATGTCACACTTTATACAATCTTTTCGCGGTCATGCTTCCACGACCTTCCACACAAGGCAACAAGTCTGCCCATCCATAACACCGACCACACTAAGGCCGCAAAACACATCAAGAACCCATGACCAGGGTACAAAGACTTTTTCACCGAATATCAATCTCAGGTGACACTGAAGATAACACCAGCTTACTCTAAACTTTCAAATCACTTTTTCTTGCTCTTCCGAGCTCATAACATCCTTATTAACACCGAACAGCAATCTCGATTCTTATTCCCAGTTACACACTGCTTACGGCACCTAACCTGCCAATATGAGGTAGCGCAAGAATTCCATCATAACTTCTGAACCACCAATAGGGTGAAGAGTTCATCACATAGAAACCTTTTACTTATCTCAATTCAAGAGCACCATCTCAACACACGAGTGAATTCCCACAATCACCCAACATGCAAATCCTTGAGTAGTAGTCCATACTACCATAACCCTTCCCAGATCCGCCTAAACCTGACAGGTCATAGCACTCAAATGCTCCCACATGAGATCGGTTACGACGGCCGACGAGCCCCGCACACACCGTCACAACCCGCACGCATAACTTAATCACATCAAAGGAACTGATCACTGCCACAAATGTGCCATTTCAACCATGGCTAATCAATCTATCTTCTCTTAATCATCTTCAATTGCCTCAGGAATAATAGCAACTTCCTTCAACCTATAGAAAACTCAACCCTCACTCATGTCGAGTGGCCTTGATTCACGAGACTATGCTTCCTAAATCCTGCAACCCGTCTCATACCCTCCTGATAATATTTTCTTCAATCCGGAGTTTATTTCTCTCACTCCAATATTATCCTGCATGCTGAAACCTATCATAGAACATTCCAACCATACTCATCTTTCTCAGAAATTACTCTTCAAAAGCTCGATTCTAGATCATATTGTTGCCTGGAACCCTTAAATGCCGCACTCTTAAGTTTGGAATTCACTAGGACCGCTATTGAGAGTCACCCACTCTGACTGGCCCCGAATACAATCAACTCCAAGGCTCTCCTAGCACAGGAACACCTTTTTCAATGAAACACGTGACTGAGTCACTATCCTTACAACTCACCCATGCCTTAAGCATAAATTCTGAATCTTCCAAAGCCTAACCCTGGCCCGACAGGGCCAAATTTTGCACACACTCATCAAATCCCACGCACAATCACCATTTTACTCCTTTCCCTTAGCTGTAATAACTTCCTAATATGCCGACAATCCGCAACCCTACGATAACACAATCCTGCAACCCAACTGTAGATGGTGGAACTCCCCCACTTAGCCTGAAGCTACTCCTTGCACCACTCTGGACCCTGCTGAGATCCTTTCTTCTTTGAAAACGCGATCTATCTCCACCAGTCCGTCCAATTCTTCTAGATCCTCTTGCTAGCACCCCCTAAATACTCGGATCCTCTAGCATCATTCACACATTCTACCTCCTACAGACTAACCACTAGAACTCCTCACCGAGACCTGCCAACCCCGCCATCGCTAACCTATTCACAGAAGATAACCCACCTGTGGAAATTACCCGCGGACACCTCCCAACGACACTGAAATGCACACTCTCTACGACTTCAATACCCCATCCTACGCCATGCTTCATTTACCAATTTACTAGTCTGTCCGCTCCTTATGGTCATCCATTAAATGTGCGACAATATCTTCAAATTCCAAGATACGATTCCGCTTCCCCCACTTTGCAACTGCTCGCCTTCCGCTTCTTACACCTGGCCTCCTAGAAATGGAACCACCGCCTAGCCTCACTTCAGGATCAATCTCTGCCAACCGCATTCTTCAATACTTCTTCTCAATACTCTGACCCGACGCAATCGAAGAAACCATAGCACCGACAAACATAACACATTCTATTCAATCAATGACAACGACTACACGTCATCGGTGCATATCCCATCTCACTTGAAGACGCCGAATCTTTCTACCTTATCAACCCCAACCGGACCATTCATAATCCAAATGCCCTTCCTCTACCGGTACTAGAATACCGGAACCTCGAAATCACACTCCGAGAATACCTCCCTTCAAACCATTCATCACCCACAACATACGGGCAAGCATTCTATCATCATAATGACATCTCGCGACAACTAATCGCAAGCCTCATCACTACCTGAGTACAGCCTTAAGGCTCCCAGAAACACAGCTACTGAGCTGAAATAACATATTATTCTTCTGCAGGGCCATAACAACAGCCCCCCACCAATTACACATAGAAGCACCCCGAATTACATCCATAGCACCATTTCAATTCCTCAAATTCCTGATTCATAGCAAGTGCTCCGCGACGCGTAAGATTGAGTAGGAATGAACATAGGCATAAGCCTCAAAGAAATCAACTCGCACGATGAGGAATCAAGAAGGGAAGTACTCCTAACAACCTTGTATCCTCTCGAAGATAAGTACAGACGTCTCCGTACCGATCCGCAAGACTCTACTAGACTTGCTCATGACTCGTGAGACCTACGGAAACCTAGGGCTCTGATACCATATTGTCATGACCCAAATGAAAAGTAAGGAAGTCCTTTTCTTGACTTGGCCTCCCTAAGGTCGTGATGGCGCCGGACATCAATGTCAGGCAAGCCAAATCATTAATTAATTGAAATAACTTTCCGGTTTTAACATTTATGAAAACATTTCATTTCACTTTATTACATAATAACCAAATAAAAATCTGTCAATTAGGAAAAATAGTTTGAATACTACACTTTAAAAATTATAACCCAACACATATCCCAGAACCCGGTGTCACAAGTACATGAGAAAATTCTAAGAACTTATACAATCATTACAAAGCGTGTTCGAAATAGAACTGGACAAGGAAATTTAAAATGAAATAAATACAGTACGAAGGAACTCTATCAGCTGTGGATCGCCTCTAGATGATGCAGCTCGCCTAAGTCTCCGAATCCTTCACATTACTATGAAAGTACATGTGCAATAAAATACACAGCAGGTGTAGCATGAGTACGAAAACAACGTGTACTCAGTAAGTCGCCCGCTTAACCTCAGAGAGGTAGTGACGAGAGGTCGAATTAGACATTCACTGAGGGCCAGCAAATTTATTTAACAGTGTAAGATGAACACGATAAGCATGTAAAGGAAGTAAAGCAACATGTATGTAAGGACCTGAACTCCAAGTAAATACTGGAAATAAACAACAGATACCACTTTCTCATGATTTTCCAAATATCTTACCACTTCAAAATCATGTAGAAAACATTTAACAGTTTAGCATGCGCATACAGGATAAGGACAACCGGCCTAAGCCATCATAATAATCACTCTGTGCACTGCCGAGGATCGAACGGCCCGTACCAAAAGTGCACCTCTCAATAAACTACTCATGTCTATGCACTGCCGAGGATCGAACGGCCCGTACTAAAAGTGCATCTCTCAATATAATAATCCTCTCTGTACACTGAAGAGGATCGAACGACCCGTCCTATAAGTGCATATCTCAATAAAATAATCATATCTATGCACTGCCGAGGATCGAACGGCCCGTACCAAAAGTGCATCTCTGAATATAATAATCCTCTCTGTGCACTGCCGAGGATCGAACGGCCCGTCCCATAAGTGCACCTCTCAATATAATAATCATATCTATGCACTGCCGAGCATCGAACGGCCCATACCAAAAGTGCATTCTAAATCCGCTGTGGCGTACGGCCCGCTCCCATGAGAGTAGGGGAAATAACACTCCGCTCGCGAAATATAAATTGCGAAGCGGTCACATGCAGACATGCACAATCAACAATCCACCCCGAATACGTCAGGAACACAAATACTCAAGTAAACGACCGATTTCTCTTTTAAAAACCAAAAATAGTATTTAAATCCCTTTTTCGAAATTCACTTGCCGAGTTTTATATAATGTTTAATAACATAACCTTATTCGGAAATACAATTTCCTGCAAAGGAAATAAATTCTCTTTTTTAGATAATTTAGAAAATAAACTCTAATCTTCCTTAGTCATTGAATTATAATTTCAATTATATTAGCAGTCTAACATCACAGACAAGATCGAAAGTACAACAGGTAAGGCATTCTAGTGGGTCCTAGGCTACCCGGACACGGCATAATAGTACCTACGCAGGGACCCCCGTCACCTCGTGTGTACGTAGCCCCCGAAAGTAATGGCATATACTTAATTAATTCACCTAGGGGGACGATTCCCCCTCACAAAGTTAGAAAGGAGACTTACCTTGCTCTGAAATTCCAACACCGGCTTCCAAGCCCTTCCGATGACTCCAACGGACGCACAACGCTCCGAAAATACCACATAATTGAAAAGCAATGAAAATTCATCCTAATACTCACAACAAAGTCAAATTATATACTTTCTCAACCTCTCGGAGAAATGACAAAAATGCCCTTAGGTCCACGCGCCCGGAAATTCGAAATTCTCGAAGATACATTCTACCCATAGCCTTACTAGTTCAATCATACAATTTACTCTACATTCCATACTCAAATTCATGGCTAAATTCTAAATTTACATTTTCTAGGTTTCTTCAATAATTCCCCAAATTCCTACCAATTTCCATGCCTAACCCATGCATATAATCTTGTATTTAACTTACAAACGAGAGGAATTTACATACCTTGATGCCTGACGAAAATCCCCCTTGAAATGCTCTCCCAAAATCACCCATGTCAAATGAAGAATGGGTGAGAAATGACAAAAACCCGACTTTAAAACATTCTTCCCAGGCCTCCCTTCGCACCTGCTGTCCAATAGCCGCTCCTGCCGCTCCGCACCTGCGAAAATTCCATCGCAGGTGCAGCTCTGACTCAACCCAGCATCTCTCGCTTCTGCGGTCCCTTTTTCGCACCTACGCATCCGCAGGTGCGACCCATCTTCCGCCCCTGCGGCCTCCTCAGCTCCAGCCCAGAACTCGCACCTGCGGCGCCCTTAGCCGCACCCGCAGCTCCGCACCTGCGGTCAAAGCCTCGCAGGTGCGGTTACATAAGATGACAACAACCTTCAGCCTTCTTCAACTTCAAACATTGATCCGTTAACCACCCGGAATCCACCCGGGGCCCTCGGGACCCCGTCAAATTATACCAACCTGTTCCAAAACATAATGCGGAGTTGCTCGAGGCCTCAAATCACATCAAACAACATCGAAACCACGAATCACACCCAATTCCCAACTTTATGAACTTAGAATTCTCCATCTTCTACATCAGATGCCGAAACCTATCAAATCATTTCCGATTGACCTCAAATTTTGCGCACAAGTCATATTCAACATTACGGACCTGCTCCAACTTTCGGAATCGCATTCCAATTTCGATATCAAAACTTCTACTTCCGGTCGGATTTCTCCAAAACCTTCAAATTTCTATCTTTAGCCAAATGACTTCAAAATGACCTATGGACATCCAAATCCACTTCCGATCGCGCTCCCAACTCCAGAATCACCACACGAAGCTATTCCCTTCCTCAGAATCCCAAACGGACATACAACACTGAAATGCACTTCAAGCCTAGATTTTATGAAATTCTTCTAAAATGCTAACTTCCACAATATGCATCGAAACGCTCCCGGGTTATCCAAAACCCGATCCGGACATACGCCCAAGTTCGAAATCATCATATGAACCTGCAGGAACCTTCGAATCCTTATTCGAAGGTCGTTTACTAAAAATTTCAATCTTAGTTGATTTCTCCAACTTAAGGCTTCTATGAGAATTTTCTTTCCAAATCAACTTTAAACTTCCTGAAATTCAATTCCGACCACACCTACAAGTCATAAAACCTGAAATGAAGCTGCTCACGACTTCAAACCGCTGAACAACGTGCTAGAGCTCAAAACGACCGGTCGGATCATTACACTAGTAGTACAAATCATAAGCTTCTAAGATTAGAATTTACAAAGTTGGTGTGAAGCAAAAATATATCATATGTTTGAAATATACATGAACTTATTAGAATTCTAAAGCTACTTTGACCAAGAGGCAACAACGACTGGAAAGCAGGTACATCTTCATATCCAGCTCCCACCATGTACAGCAGCATCAACATCCAAAATTTGCATGCAAGGTACAGAAGTGTAGTATGAGTACAACCTAACCTTAGATTGAAAGTAGTGACAAGATGGGATGATGTTAGTCCAAAATGCTATACTTTTAGCACATTACTCGCACTATATTTTATTGGTTTAGTGATTTATTATGCGACAATTGTGCTAAATTCTGTTGTTTTATGTGTATAAATATCGGAATCAATCATCGAATCAAAGTTTCATAAAATGAGGACAAAAATCCAAGAAAAGAGCCAAAATCATCAAGTACTCAAACCGTGCTACAGACCAGGCTTTGCAAGGTCTATAGCCAGGTTGACCGTACTATTGACCAAGCTTCGCGATATTTATAGCCAGGTCGACCGCGCTATAGACCAGGATTCACGAGGTATATAGCTAGGTTGACCGCGCTATATACCAGGCTTCACGAGGTCTATATCCAGGTCGACTGCACTGCAGACCAGGCTTCGCGAGATCTATAGTACGATAATTAAAAGTTGTGGGTTAAAAGACCCAGAACAGGATTTGGACTGGGGGATTGACATAAATACTCCCCAAATGAGTTATTCTAGGTTTGGACATGATTTTGGAGAAGAATAGGCTGCCAACCACTGTGGAGCAAGAATCAAATGAGTTTTATCTTCCTTATCTCTTTACTTTGTAATTTAATGTCACTGAACATTATGTTCATTGTTGTTTTATTTATGAGTAGCTAAACTCTCTTATCTAAGGTTCGATGGAACCTATTGGAGGATGATTTTCTAATACCTTTAATATAGATTTTCCTTTGATTTGTCTCTACTTGTTCAACTACATTTTCATTGTTGTTAATTGAAGAGCTCTCAATTAACTATGCCTATTTAGTGTGTATATTGCTCGAGAGAGAGTACACATTTAGGTAGTTGTTGAACAACACTACTCCTAACGTAGTTGAGAGATCAACATGGAGGATTTAAAGGCGGGATTAGAGATAACAAAACCTTAGTACGATCGTAGTGAGCGGTAAATTAGTGCCAGCTAGCGTAGTTCGAGAGAATATGTCTAGTGAATTGTGGTAGTTGCTCGAGGGAGAGCTACGACAATCAAAGTACTCATGATTGGTTGAGAATATTTTGGTAAATTCATAGAAAACGTGGTCGGAATCATTCCGACAATAAGGGAAATCATAACCTTAGACTTTTTCAAATCTTGTCTACAATATTTTCTTTATTAGTTATAAATTACTGAATTTTGAATTACTTTTATCTTATTTAGTAAACTTTCAAATTGTTATATAATATTTTTGAAGGTTGATTACTTGAATTCGTGCAAACCTATTGGTTGTTATTAGCACATTATTTTTCTGTGGGATTCGACTCCGGACTTGTAAACCGTATAATCCTTGCAACGACCGTTAGACCTCTTAGGAGGCACCGGGGAAGCAACAATGTTATTAATTACAGTTAGAAGAATAGCTAAGATTCTTTGTTTAGTCAATTTACTTCATTTTAAATTCATTATATTGAAATTCTAATGTTTGTAGTCTTGTGTGTATAGGTTTATGTCTAGAAACTCCTCAAGAACTGGTGAATTATTTGAAGCATTACCGGATCCTGAGAAATCTTTCAAGTAATTTAATCGTGCAAACAGGAAGGACAAACGACAACAACACCCAACTGAACAAATTGAATTAGACATCGGTGATGTTTTGGATAATCAAAACAATCGAAACAATGTGAATGACCCGAACAATCAGGGTGTGGCACCTCTCGTGCCAAAAGTAGCTCTGTATGATTGGTCACAACCCACTGCTAAAACTTTGGCAAATGAAATTGAAGTCCCTCAGATACAAGCGGAGTTATTTCAAATCACAGACAACATGCTACATTTGCTACAAAACAGGGGACTGTTCTTCGGGTCTTACATTGAAGATCCATAGCAGCATCTGAAAAATTTTCTGTCAATTTGTGTCATGTAAAGGTAACCGAATGTGACACTATTGTTGTTTCCATTCTCAGTCATAGGAGAAGCCCAAACATGGCTTAATTCGCACCCCATAAATTCCATCACCACTTGGGAGGAATTAGTCAAGCAGCTTTTTGAATAAGTTCTACCCACCCAATAAGACCGCCAACCAAGTTGATGAAATATTGAGTTTCAGGAAGAAACTAGCTGAAACATTGCAAGAAACGTGGGAGAGGTTCAAAGGTATGCTGGTTAAGTGTCCACATCATGGCATTCCAGATCAGATGTTGGGACAATAATTTTACATGGGATTGGCGGATAGCTTGAAGGCTAATGTTGATGTTTCAGCAGGTGGAGCATTTTTGAGCAAGTCATTTAGAGAATGTAAGGTCCTGCTAGATAAAATGGCTCAAAACTCAGGCTGAATGACAATATAAACTACAATCACCCCTATAGTTCCCTCAGTAGAATTAGACCCGAACAACTCCATAGCCGAGAATATGGCTACTCTGATGATGAAAATGAGTATCGTCACCAACAAGATTGATGAATCAGGCCGGAAGCAGGTCCACATGGTTGAAACGACTAATGGGGATTATGTTCACCATGCATTAACCAACCATACTTGAGCTCGTGGAGTGGTGAAAATGACAACCAAAACTATCAGGAGAATATAAATTATATGGGGAACTATGAAGGCCAGAGGAAAGGTGGTCAGAATTGGGGGCAGCAAAATCAGCAGTGTAGACCAGCACAACAACAATAGAACAACAACAATAATCCGGGAGTTATGCGACCACATGGTCAAGTAGTGCCTTACTAGAGGAACCAGGGACACAGTTAGCAAAATCAGCAGCTAGATTATCAACAGCCTCAACAACAATAGCTAGTGAGACAAGATAATAGGTTGTCTGAAATTAAAGAAATGCTTCAACAACTGATTGGGTCTAATGGAAAAATGCAAGAGAAGGTGGAAGCAGATGAGTCAGTGATAAAAGGCATTGAGTCCTCAAGGAACTTTACCTGCAGACACAGATGTCAATCCGAATGAGCAGGGCCTGAATCAGCTTATGGCGGTGAGTTTGATAAATGGTAGCGATCTTGATTTAGAGGAAGAAATTGCTCGTGAGAACCGATCAACTGAAACACTTGTGTCAGTGCCAATTGAGGTAGATGAGTCAACAGAGCTAAAAAAAAGTGAAAGTGCAGCCAACTCGGGAGGAAATAAACAAGGAAAAAGTGGTTGTTGAAGAGAGTGAGAAAGTGCAAGAGAAGGCATTAGAAAAAGTTCCCAAGCAAGATGTAACTCAAGCCACAGTAAAGAAGCGATCTCTAGCACCCTTCCCAGAGGTTAGCCAAATATTAGAAAGACGAGCAGTACAAAAAATTCATGGAAATGCCGAAGCAAATTCAGGTAAACATTCCTGTAATTGATGATTTGAAGGAGATGCCTGGTTATGCAAAAATGATGAAGGACTTGATGTCTCGTAAGTTCTACTTTCAATACTTGGAAACTGTCACATTGACACAAACCTGTAGTGTTGTTGTGACAAGAACTATTGCTGAGAAGCTATTCGACCCTGGAACCTTCACAATTCCATGCACCATAGGTAGTTATGCATTTGCCAAAGCATTGTGTTATTTGGGGGCAAGCATAAATCTGATGCCATTGTCTCTATAAAAAGTTAGGCATTGGAAGAGCAAGGCCCACATCCATAGTACTATAGCTAGCTGACCAAACGGTGAAAAGGCCATCAGGTATACTTGACGATGTACTTGTGCAAGTTGGAAAATTCGTGTTTCCAGCAGATTTCGTCATTCTGGACTGCCAGGTTTATGAGGAGATTCCCATAATTTTGGGAAGTTCGTTCATGGACACATGAAGAGCTCTGATTGATTTTGAAATGGGGGAGCTGAAGATGAGACTGAATAACGAAGAAATAACATTTAATGTGCAAAAGTCTATGTGGCGACCCAATGAGTTTGCAAATTTCTCTTTGATGGATGTAATCATTGAGGAAGATGATGAGGCACTTAACGCAAAAGACCCTCTAATATCCTGCCTCGTGAACTTTAAGGAAGTAAATAGTGACGACTTAACAAAATGAGTGTTGGCTCTTCATGGGCAGGGGTACTGGAAAAGAGAGCTCGAGTTCGATCCTTTACACTAGGAAGGATGAAAAATTCCTCCAGCCAAGCCATCGATCGAAGCGCCACCACAATTGGAGCTGAAACCACTACCATCTCACCTCAGGTATGCTTTCTTGGTACCTAACTCGACTTTACCTATTTTTATCTCATCGGGTTTGTTAGATGTGTAGGTCGAACAACTTTTGCAGGTATTGAAAGAATGCAAGACTACCATCAGTTGGACTATCGCAGATATTAAGGGTATCAGCCTGAATTTCTGTATGCATAAGATTGTACTGCAATATGGGCACAAACCTTCTAGATAATATCAAAGAAGGCTGAACCCAAACGTGAAAGAGGTTGTAAAGAAGGAACTGATCAAGTGGTTAGATGCGGGAATTATTTTTCCCATATCTGATAGCAATTGGGTTTGCCCGGCTCAGTGTGTGTCAAAGAAAGGTGGGATGGTTGTTGTGCAAAACGAGAACAATGAGTTGATCTCAACGAGAATAGTCACGCGATGGCGAATTTGTATGGATTACAGAATATTGAACAAGGCCACCTGAAAAGACCATTTTCCCTTGTCGTTCATTGATCAGATGCTAGATAGATTGGTAGGGAGGTCCTTTTTTTGTTTCTTAGATGGATACTCTGGGTATAATCAGATATCTATTGCCCCGGAGGAAAGAGAGAAAACGCCGTTCACATGTCCATACGCCATTTACACTTTCAGTAGAATGCCTTTTGGCTTATGCAATACACCCGCCACATTCCAAAGGTGTATGATGGCCATCTTCACAGATATGGTAGAGGACATAATGGAGCTTTTCATGGATGATTTCTCAGGGTGGGAAAATCTTTCGATGATTGCCTTAGAAATCTGAAAAGAGTATTGCAGAGATGTATGGAGACTAATCTAGTGCTAAACTAGGAAAAATACCATTTTATTGTACATGAAGGTATAGTGCTGGGACACCTAGTATCTAGTAAGGGCACACTACTACAAAAAAGGCCTTTAGCAGCAATACAAAACGACTTTAGCGGAAATAACAATAGTCTCTATATCTTTTACCAGCCATTAGTGTTTTGCCGCTGATGCCGGGGTCGGCAAAGCCTTTAGCGGCTTTTCTCGCAAAAGCTGGTTAAAGGTATGGTTTATTGCCGCTAGAAATTATTATCTTTAAAGGAAATTATTTGAACAAATTATAATGGCTACTAAATCCAATTCAAAACGGCCAACTATAGTTCTTTAGCATCTATTTCTATAGCCGCTAAATTCAAAATAATTGCCGCTAAAAGTTTGCATCTCTAATGGCAATTATTTGTGGTTATTATAATGGCTACTAAATCCAATCCAAACAGCTCATTATACTTCTTTTTCATCCATTTTTATAGCCGTTAAATTTAAAATAATTGTCGCTAAAAGTTCGCATCTTTAACTGTAATTATTTTGTTGCAATTAAAATGGCCACAGTATCCCTTCTCAAAACATCTTAGTTTCCCTTTTAGCGTCATTTTAATGACTAATATGTTTAACAAAATTGTCGCTAAAAATCAATATCTTTAGAAGTCACAAGCGATAATAACAATAATTTTGGCCACAATTAATAATAGTTACTACATTTCTATAGAATATGACCCAAATAATAAAATATATTAATATTAATTCAGAAAAAATATAATACATCTCTTTAAATCTTAACAAAAAAAAAAAGAACTAATAAAAAATATTAATATCACAGTAACTTCAAACATAAAATATATTGTTTGGACTAAATAGCTAATGTCATCATAGAAATAATCCAGAATGATGGTCTTCAAATTATTTCCACAACCTTTCATCATTTTGAAATCTTCCAATCGATAAATTATCGAACATCAGACTGTATGACTTGAATTATTAAATAACTATGTTAAAGGATAAAGTATAATATGAAAAATCATCTTGAGGATTCCATCACTGTAAGCAGTAACAACTACATTCTTTTGATCGTGCATAACGAAGAATCAAAATCTTAACACAACGAAGAACCATGGACAAGCTTCAGCTATGATTTGAACATCAATGGTTTCATAGATCAAATTGATAGATTTGGAATTAACAGTCCTATTCCCTTCATAAAATAGCTCTTCATGAGGATTCTCTAGAGGAACAACTGGATGAAAAACTCGAATGATGTAGATGTGAAAGGGGGAAAAGGTAACTGAGTAACTCTAAACTTAGCCATTAACCTCTGGAATGACTCAAGTCAGTTTCAGAGTTAAGATTGTTCTGAGAATAGTTTGCAGTATATACCTTATTATACAAAAAAAAATGAAAGAAAGCTCTGTAGACATCATCCATTATTCTTGTCTGATCAATAACCTTAGCACAAAGGTCTATAAAGAAGAAACCAAAATCAAGACGCAATGAGACCTATTGTTGACAAACAAAATGGACTGATGTTCCTGTTGATCGTGCCTTAGCTAGGGTGTTTTTCAATCAGTTAGTCCAAAGTACTTGGCATTGATATGATATGCATCAAGGACACATGTTTGTGTTTCTGATTCAAGAATACATAGAAGAATACCAATCACTAAAGAAAACAAATCATATTTTTTTTGGTTGTTGGGCACTTCATTTGAACCAATAGAAGAAGCAGAGTACCAAAACTTCTACGGAGCTGGGCATAATAGGCTAGTTGGGTATTGAATTTAAAGTAGAGTCTCTCAACTTTACAACCTATGTTATGTTTGTACAACATGGAAATAGATCTTTGAAAAATTCCTCCTTTTTTCTTTTGCCCCTCTAGTTCCCTCAAGATTGGTAGCACCTTAGGTTAAATTGAGGCACTAAAATCCAGTTAGTTTGATCCATGTGAAGACGTGTAGTGGAATTCCAACTGATATTGAAGCAACAGATGTTGTAGGCAAGATTTCAATTTTGAAAGTATCTGAATTACATGATCGACCTGTTACTGCATCTATTGAACCAGCTGAAAAATCAATTATGGTGGAGAAGCACGAACAGGAGTTACGAGTGAAAAATCCCTAGTGCAATGAGCATAATGCTAAGCTAGGCGCGAACACTTCTCATACTGTTGAAGCTGGTGCACAAACAGCTTGTTTGGAAGATGCATTTGTTAATGTTGTGGACCAAGACCATGTTTCAAATTCATCTAATGATGAGGGATTACATAGGAGTGCAGCTGGGGTGGATTAGACACTGGTGGTAACGTCACCTACCAGGCAGAATACAACTCCAAACCTGAGAAAACAGCAGCAGAAATCTGCAACCTATAGCAAATGGTTTGTCACTGGTAATAAGTAGAACGACCTCCCAAAAATTTCCATACTCTGCAACCTATAGCAAACATGTTTAGAACCTAACTAGGGGTAAAGATGTGGATCACTCCATTAATGGGATGTGCATAATATATTTTAAGAAACCATTGTCAGAAATATAATTAGAACTAAAAATCTATCAAAAAGAAAAAATTAAATGGCACAAAGCTAATATATTAAATCTGTTTGCTACTTTCTTTCCTCGTTTACAAGAAGGAAACTCCTAGGCAGGTTGTAATAGACATGTTCAACACATGCTAGTGCTTCTTGTACTTCTAAAAATTAACACAACCTTTGCGACATCAACAACAGTGAGAAAAGGAAATATATAAAAGCAAGAAGCATCCAAGTTAATCCCAAATACAACAATAAATTAATAAAAATTGAAGTAGGAAAACTTAAACAGTAGAGATGAAGGGCAAAGATAAGTAGTACCATGAGAAGGTTGAGCATTTTCAGCAACACTAGACATTCTTGATGTTTGTGGTATCCGTTCATGTCCACTATTGACGTTTGATCTAATAAATACTAACATGTTAGATAACAATACTTTTATATGATTAGAATTTCATCAAATATATCTAAATTTTATGAAATGGAGTTACCTGTTCACCTAAGGTGTCATTGCTACTTTGAGGCATAGATGCATTAGGAGCATATTTGCGCATTAATTGTCTTATTTGGAGTACTTCTGATTGCATATTCTCCTGATTTTGTTTCATCATATTTATTTCTTCATTTTGTTTTTCCTTTAACTTGATTATCTGTTGTTCTAACCTTTGTATAACCTCATTAGAAGTAATTGTCTCATTTGGAGTACTTCTGCCCATGAATCTTTTTTTCTTCTGAATTACCTAGATTGAAAAAGAGAATAGAACGTTAGGTAATACCGTAGCTATTTAGCTCTTAATTATATGATATGTCAACGTCTTGATAGCACATTATCCAAAGGATAACAGAACTATAGGAAAACATGTCAATTTCCTAGCTAGTATTAGATACAAACATGATATTCTAGATAATTAACATATTCAAGTAGTGAGATTTGAAAATTTGGAGCAAGCAAGCGTGTTTCAGAGAAGATTAGCTCACATACACCATCATTATCCAACTACTTCTCTAATGATCTTATCATGGACTGTGAGAGCTAAACATGTATAGAGTGGCAGGTTTTAACAATACTCAGGATGCCCAGATTATTTTTTAATGCAGATAGACATCATAAGTCTCAAGCAGAACATAGAAAAGTATAAAATGAGAGGACGAACTAACCTGTTTGCTTCCCAGCAGAATTCTTTGTGCATTCCAGCAATGAAAACTTAAATAAACTCAAAGTGGTTGCCCTACATTTAACTACCACATAGAGGGAATGTGTCACGCCCAAACCTGGGGAGGCATGGCTGGCACCCAGTACCGCACTGGCCCGAGTGAACCACTCTTTAACTCATGATCATTCGACCAAAATTAGAACATACATAGGTCGAGTTAACTGAACTCATTCCTTTCCTAACTATCATGGTCCCACATGGCCACAACTCAAAATGTACAACTGTAAGTGGGAAAACACTATATCACTTAACCATTTTTCTTAAAATATAAATACATATGGGCCATCAAATTCTCTGACATACTGTACAAAATGAACCTCTGTCTACAAAGCCTCTAAGATTATTTGACATCAAATGGGATAGCGTACCGGCCTACCCATAAGTCTTTAGCAAAACTCTGATACGATGACTCACAGACTCGGCTACACTCCGAATGAGGTGGAGTCTTACCGATCCTTCATTGAAGCCAATCTCATCTACTATGAGGGCTCATCAAACTGATTATTTATACCTACATGCATGAATGCAGCATCCCTAACAAAAGGACGTCAGTACGAATAATGTACTGAGTATGTAAGGCATGTAAATCAGTATATAAAGATCATGGAAGAAACATGGAGTAAAAGACTCAACATGTTGGATAGCTCTGTAAATCATGAAATATTTATAATATCATGCATATGCATATAAATGTCATGTAATGCATAGGTCTGTACGTACATAACATAATCAAGCCTCTGAGGGCGTCCCAGCAGGTATGCATCAGCTAGAAACTAAAATGCATCAGCTATGTTTCTAAGTCCAATTTCACTTTGTAGCCTATTCGAAACTCACCTGAGCGCTCGGGGCTCCAAACGAAACATACACACAAGTCCAAAAACATCATACGAACTTGATCGCACAATCAAATAGCCAAAAATAACAACTAGAACTATGAATTGAACACCAAATCAAATGAAATTTTCAAGAAAACTTTGAAACTTCTATTTTCACAACTAGACGTCCAAATCACGTCAAACCAACTCCATTTCACACCAAATTTGATAGACAAGTCATAAATATAGTATTGGAGCTATACCAGGTTCCCGAACCAAAATACAGACTCGATATCCAAAAAGTCAAACATTTCAAAGTCATTAAGCCTTTAACTTCCAAATTTCAAAGTGCGTTAACTCGTGCTAGGGACTTCCGAATTCGTCCAAGTCCCAAATCACGATACGGACCCACCGGGACCGTTAAAATATAAATTCGGGTCTGTTTTCTCAAAATATTGACCTAAGTCAACTCAAATGGATTTTAAGTCAAAAATTCCATATTTTCTCAATTTTTAACTTAAAAGCTTTCCGGAAGCACACCCGGGCTATAAACAGAAATCGAGGAAGGTTAAAATGAGGTATTTAAGGATTCAAAGTGCAGAATTAAATTCTAAAACATAAGATGACCTATTGGATCATCACATAGATTGACCATCATGTGCTTGGGCATCATATTAGTTCTAACTATCCATCAATTGCTCAATATATGGTTGAATCTAGAGTAGTTTTGACCATCCATCAAGTGCTCAATATAAAGTCCGCTTTTGAATCATTATTTGTTCAATTACCAGTCGGTTGTGACCTTTAGTTTGCATAGTTCCTTTTCCAAAATAAAGAAATTATCTAGATGCATTAAGTTATACTAGTACCAAATTGACTCCAACCAATCAGCAGGTCACATGCAAAATAGGAGGAAGCAACATCCTCGTTTCAAGATGTGAAAAAAATGAATAGAAATTTGTGCACACGAATAAAGCCTTGTGACAGAGATAGTTCAAAAGATAAAAAGTATTGATGCACCAGCAAAAAATATTTGTCCAACGATAATAACACCTTAGCATATTGCAATACAAGGCCTACAATCAGCAAAATAGAAGCAAAATAAAGCACAAATAATTGATTTAAATCAACCAATACAAACATGAAAAATCCATAGCTTACTAACATATATATTCTCTAAAATGACTCAAATTGAAAACAAAAAGTATATTTATTCAAATTTCTGCAGTAAAAAAATCCCAAGAAGTTCTTAAATAACACTTGCAAGAAAAATATTTTATAAGTTCCACCTATCTTATTCAGAATCATATTCATTTTCAATATCATTTCCTCCATCAACACTAGATTTACCATCATTTGGAGAAGCTTGAGAATGTACGTTTGTATCAATTACTATCCCATCGACACTACTTCTTAGCCAATCATTATACTCATCTTCTGGAACACGAGCATTTTCTAAGAGAGCCAAGCCATTGGCATCACTATGCATTGATGATACAAACTGCAAACTATTTTCCTCTCCCATATTAAAAATATCTCGAGTTTTAATTAACCTAGGGACAAACCATTCATGATCTTCATGACCTTGTACAAATATTATTTGTTGAGGTTTAATTAACTTGTTCGGTAAAAATTCTATACTTTTAGCACACTACTCGCCCTATATTTTGTTGGTTTAGTGAGCTATTGTGCGACAATTGCGCTAAATTTTGTTTTTTTATGTGTAGGAACATCGGAATGCAACATCGAATGGAAGTTGCAAAAAATAAGGACAAAAATGCAAGAAAAAAGCCAAAAGCACCAAGTACCCAAACTGTGCTATAGACCAGGCTTTGCGAGGTCTATAGCAGGTTGACCATGCTATAGACCAGGCTTCGTGAGGTTTATAGCTAGGTTGACCGTGCTATAGACCAGGCTTCGCGAGGTCTATAGCCATGTTGATTGCGCTATAAACCAGCTTCGCGAGGTCTATAGTCTGGTCAACTGCGCTATAGACCAGGCTTCGCGAGGTCTATAGCCAAGTCGACCGTGCTACATACCAGGGTCTTGTCCGCATTCGCATAGGGTCTTTTGGGTGGCAGCACATTTTGTTCATTGCGAACGCGATGGTTTTCCCGCGTTCGCATAATAGGTCGTCTAGGCAGATTATAAAGTACTCTATTTTGAGGGTTTCGGCCATTTTTACATTTTGGAACTATGGAGCTCTGATTGAGGCGATTCTGGAAGTAATTTTTACCATATGAATTGGGGTAAGTGTTCTCCACTCGGTTTTGGTCATATATCATGAATTCATCTTCGATTCTAGCTTTCGGATGAATTTAAAAGAGGAACTTGGGGGTTTTGGCCTAAAGTATCATAATGTGAATTTTTGAGTTTTGAACATCGATTCGGAGTAGGATTTGAGTGAAACTAGTATGGTTTCACTCATAATTAAATGTGTTGTCGTATTTTGTAAGTTTTGTAGGTTTCCGAGGTACGGGCCCAGGTTGAACTTTTTAGTCGATTTTGGGCTTGTGATTCCAGATTTAATCTTTTTCGATTGGGATTGGGTCCTTTAGAATTGTTTGATCTATTTAAGTTTTTTTGGTTAGTTTTGAGCCGTTCGGAAGTCGGAACGCGCAGGATGGCATTTTTGGAGCATAGCTTAGCTTGCTCGGTATTGGAATTGGCTCGTTCGAGATAAGTAACACTTATAAACTTGGTGTTGTGAGTATGAAACCCTAAATTACGTGTTATCTGATTGGTATTAAGGTGACGCACATACTAGGTGAAGGTTGTGTGGTCATGCATCGTGTAAATTGTAATTCCATTATTTCTTTGGTATTGTGTAGTTACCTGGTCTTACCTGTAATCATGAAACTTCTACGTTCTTGAGCTATTAATCTGTGATTCATGTTACAAACCATGTCTAGGCTACATGTTTATCATGTTGGGACCCACAGAGGTCATTTCTGATGTTGAACTATCTACTTTCATTGCTTACATACTCAGTCATACGCATTCATATGCATATTATATCTCTCTATATATCATTTATTGACACATCATATCATCATTTTGGGCTAATTCCATGACATTGTGAGCCCGAAATACTAGAGAGATTGATGACTAAGTGAGGTCGAGGGCCTGAGTGTGAGTGATATTATGGGATTGGGTTGCACGCTAGAGCATGTTAAATTGATTATATTATGGGATCGGGTTGCACACCGCAGTAGGTTATATTGATTTGTGTCATGATTGGCTTGATATAGAGCTTGGGCTGAAGGAGTCCCTCTGAAGTCTGCACATACCCCCAGTGACCGCGGTTGATTATATTGAGGGATGGATTTTCCCTGGACATGGATCTTCTCTGAAGCATTTTTATAACTGAGGATGGATCTTCCCCACGAGATGGATTTGGCCCTACTCAATACTGAGTGACTGATGGTCAGTTGATATATATATATATATATATATATATNATATTTCGTGATGGATCTTCCCTGGGACGGATTGTCCATATACAGTACTGAGTGGTTGAGCATGATGAGTGGAAAGTTTGAGACAATGAGATTGAGTACTCCGAGAGAGTGAGTACATGATTTCATCACTGAGGTACATGGCATTGACATGCACATATGACATACAGGCATAGAGATGCATTTATTCCTCATGTGGTATGGTATCACATCATTCATGACTTCTCACACATATTGACATATAAGCATAGTGATATAGGTTACATTGACTACCTGGAAAGAAAAATGGAACATCTTATTAATTGTTGAAAGGATTTTTGGAAAAAATTACTATTTTCAAATTTACTCAAATTTTCGACGATTTCGGTAAAGGATTTGGGTTTTCACTGATACACTTGAAAAGCGGAGCTATTTTATGGGAAAACTATAATAAGCTGAGCATTTCATCTCTGAATTACTTCTTTTATTACTTGCTTTACGTTGTTATGAACTGTTGTTGGATATTGGTGTTGGACCCAACCTTTGTTCTAGCTCCTCACTACTTTCAACATAAGGTTAGGTTTATTATTTATTGAGAACATGAGGTCAGGTGTATTCACATTACACTTCTGCACCTTGCGTGCATATGTTGGTTGTTGACGCCGATGAGATCGACGACTGCTGGATTTGAAGATGTACCTGTGTTCCTGTTGTAGCTGCCTCTTGTTCATGGTAGCCTTAGAATATATAAATCTTTTTATGTACTTTTTGAACAGATAATGTATTTATTTCATACCAACTTTGTAAATTCTAATACTAGAAGCTCATGATTTGTACTACCAGTCCTTGGGGGATGTATAAGATTCAGTTAACTTTTCTATTTAATTTTTATTAGTTTCACTAGAATTTGATAATTATTAATTGGCTTACCTAGCGGGTAAAGTTAGGTTCCATCACGACTAGTTGGACTTTGGGTCGTGACAGATTGGTATCAAAGCTCTAGATTCATAGGTTCTACAGGTCATGAGCGAGTGTCTAATAGAGTCTTGCGGATTGGTATGATGACGTTCATATCTATCTTCGAGAGGTTACAGGACATTTAGGATATACTTCCCATCTTTTTGTTCTTATCATGCGGTATTCATTCAGCTTGAAGCGCAACTCTTTGAATTCCTTCCACGCATTCGTATGCGCATGTGAGCACTCGGTATCAGTTGTGCATCGACGTCTTGCAAATTTTGTGGATGAGGTGCGAGATGTGATTTCTGTGTACTGATGATGAGCAAGTCTGGATGACTTGAGGCCGGGTTTTGACTATAGCTTGAGCACATAGATATTGATTGTGTGAGCACGTGCTTTTGGACTTATAAGTCCGATAGTGTCCCTATTAGTGGAATTTGTGGCTCGATGAGTGATTGGATGGATATATGATGAGTATGATGTGACCGCGGGAGGTGTTCGGATGGTCCAAAGGTGTTGAGAAGAGTTTGATTGAGATGTAAAAGTACTATTAGGTGCTTGATTTCTGTCTTGATTTGATGTATTGGCTCGAGTTATGGGTGTGTTGAGGGATCTTTCATGTTGTTTAATTGTGGATCAAATTAGATTCTTATGTCTTGTTGATGAGTTCGGGATCGGGAAGATTAAGTGATTGCGTAGTAGTTGTGACTGTGGAAAGGAATAAAGAGATGTCAGTTTGAGGCAAGGCATGTGGGTTATCTCCTGCGGGGTGTCCTGAGGTTGTGTGATCCATATGTTGTTTTTTAGAGAGTCCTCTTTTATCATTGAATTATATTTGTGCGATTTGAGTTTGAATCGATTGTAATAGTTGATCGGACCATCACGAGGATGAATGCGAGAGTTGCAGATAATTTGAAGTATTAGATGGTTTGTATTACATGAGCTTATGAAGGATTTAGTTGAACCTCACTGCGGTATTATTGTAGTAATGGGGTATGGTTATTGCAAGTTACCAGATATTTTATTACATGGCTTTGATCTAAGTGGGGAAGTCCGCTATCGACGAGTTGATTGCACAGTTATGTGTTGTATTGGTTTCGGTTTGAGGTATACTTGTGAATCAGTTATGGCTTGTAGAGGTTGGGATTGAGGAAGACTCGAGTAAGGGAAATTCTGGATACGGGTTGTATTGCACTCTATGGGTATATGGGAACCATGGGATGATTGAGTGGTTATTCGTGAAGGATGTAGTATGCATGGAGTACGAATTTTCTTGGTTGCATCAAGGTGGGATTACTTCTTTGGGTGTCGTCGTGCTAGTGGGGCACAAGTCGTTTAGCCCGTTTGGGGCGGTGCAATTGAGATTTAAGCAGAGTGGATGACTCCCGAGAATTATGTAGCAATTGAGAATTTCAGAATAATATATGGCCAAAATCTGGGATTTGCATTCGATGTTGTCAAGACTCTTGGTATTTCTATATCATTATGGATTCTACACTTCAGTATCAAGAAGGTGAAGGAAACGAATTTAGATTCATAGAAGGTCTCTTCGGAGTAGGTGCCTCGAGTGTGGTATTTTTGGTGTGCGTAAGAGAGAATCCAGCGGCTTATGGGTCTTACGGCGGTGTGGTTTTATGCTAGGATCTCGTAGGGTGAGTTTTGGTTAAGGATCGTAGTGTTCTGTCAAGGAGAGGTGTCGACTTAAGGATAATTCGGAAGGAAATCAGAGAAATAGGATAGCTTGGTAGTAGGTTGCATCAGCACAGTAATGGATATGATCGGTTCTTTGGGTATGTATGATGTGGTGAGCCTCTACAGGAATTTTGTGGCAATAATCTTGGGTTTGCGAAATGCGTGGCTTAGGGGAGTTAGAGAGATTAAGTTTTGATGACTTGGTTATGTGCAAATGGGTTTTGGAGAGTTCTCAATGGTTTCTACCACGGTTCGAGGAGTACATTTCCTACTAGCGTGAGGAACATGTGACGTATAGTGATTTTCTCCTGGATGAGATCAAATGGAAGGTTCTTGGCTAATTGAGTATGTAGTTACTTGTGACTCAGAATGATTTTTAGACTTTCATATTTTTCATAGGATGGCATAATGGATGTGGTTTGTTGTGTAGGAATGAGAATTGCATGTGCAAGGTCAAAATTCGATTTTTGAAAGGGAGGTCCTGAATTCTTAGGCAGCATAGACAGTTTCAGATGACTAGGTGAATGATATTACTATTTGGTATTGCATTTCAGAAAATTCCCATTGTGTTTTGATTTATGGATACTTCATTAGTATTATGGCATTCTCATGGCTGATCGACTGCTAATATTCAGATTTTGCTATGTGTCACGGAAGAATTATAGAAGTATTCCTTGTGGGATGATAGTGTATGAGAGATGTATTAGACATTCGGGCGGTGGAGTCGAGATCAGATATGGTGATTCGTGTGTCCTATAGGTTTGGAGACTGGGAGTTCTCAGGAACAGATTTTTTCATGGTTGTGGACTGTGAAGTTATGGCCAAGGCTAGCTAGATGATAGTATATGTTATGATTCAGTCATTGTGGGATTCCGGAGGGTTATTTATCTATTTGTGGGTTACCAGAGTTGATTTGGGGGTCCATTTGTAGGCCCAGTTAGGATATGTATTCTACACCGAGTCGGATTGGTTGGCTCCATACTGCTATTGTGGAGGGATGCGCAATTCGATTGTTGTTGAGCTTATTCGTGTTCTAAAATGATATGTGGGTTACTCTTCCATTCTACGAGGGGTTGTGATATGTTGGTTATGTGCACATATGGTGCGCTCCTATTTGGATTTTATAGCAGAACTTGAGCGAGATGGGAATTTGGGTATTGCATGGTTGATTGCGTATTGGTTATGTTCTTTCGGATTTGGTGTGACGTTGTGTCGTTTGCTTCTCCGTGGTTATGGTAATTCACTTTGAGTATTTGATGTCGAATTGCGCGTGGCTATTGATTTTGAGCAGGGTGGCTTGAGATATATAATATGGACCAGTGTTTAAATAGGGTCACGCATTATAGCGGAGTTATGTTGAGGTACGAGCCTTTGTGCTACATTCGTGTGATAGTTATATGGTGTGTGATGGACTTTCAACATTTCGGTGTGGCGGTACTTGTTAAGCTTGCGAGACAATTCTCTCGTTTGAGTCAGTCTTTTCATGATTGAGTATATTTGGAATGTTGCTTATTGGTGCATGGATTGCACGGGTTCTGTCTTTAGAATGTATTGATGTGGCATGTCACTAGAGTGGTCGTGTTGGATGAGATGAGGTCATTGGACCTAGAATGGGTACTATCGGATTTGATTACAGCATGTTTGGAAGGATAATATCAGAAGTCAGCTTACAAATTTGCTATAGTTCTTGTCGAATGAGAGGGAGCTCAATGAATTGTTAATCTAATGAAGGGTTAGGAGTTCTTCATGTTTCTTCCATCATCAGCAATGTACGAAGGTTATAGAACGAGGATTTGTTTGTTATGAGGTTTTTCACCGGAATTGGGTTATTTTGAGCAACTACTATGATCGGAAATTTTGCTATGGGTAATTGAGTTGTGTGGTATATCCTGTGATTGTGTCTTGGGTTATGGTTATGGCTTGATACATCTTGTTCAGACTTATACAGTGTGTAGGTTGCGAGGTTCGGATCCTACAGGAAATTCCGGATGTTGGAAATTTGGTTCTAACGTTTATGGGCTAGGTTGATTTATGAAATTTCAGTTATGTTGTGATATCAGGCCTATATGGGATAGGGTGACGTGGGATCACCCTCGGGTATGTGAATGGTAAGGTTATACGGTGGTTTGATGGCTTTGGGAACAATTCTTGGCACGTTCGAGGACGAACGTATGTTTAAGTGGGGGAGGATGTAACGACCCGACCGGTCATTTTGAGCAATTGCACTTTGCTCGGTAGTTTACGACCATGAGTAGCCCTGTATGATGTATTATGAATTATGTGAATTGCCGGTTTTGGTTTTCAGGTTATTCAGAATTGATTTGGAAGAATGAATTTCATGGTTTAAGCTTTAAGTTGGAAGAGTTAACCAAATTTGACTTTTCATTATTTGACCTCGGATTGGAGTTTTGATGGTTCTGTTAGCTCTGTTTGGTGATTTTGGACTTAGGAGCGCATCCATATTGTGATTTGGAGGTCCATAGAAGAATTAGGCTTGAAATGGCGAAAGTTGGAATTTTAAAAAAGTTTGATCGGGAGTGAACTTTTTGATACCGGGGTCAGATTCCAATTCCAGAAGTTGTAGTAGATTCTTGGTGTCATTTGTGACTTGTGTGCAAAATTTGAGGTCAATCGGACGTGATTTGATAGGTTTCGGCATCGTTCCTAGAATTTGGGAATTTCAAAGTTCATTAGGCTTGAATGCGTGTGTAATTCGGGTTTTGATGTTGTCTGAAGTGATTGGAGGGTTCGACTAAGTTCGTATTGGGATATAAGACTTGTTGGTATGTTTGGACGAGGTCCCGAGGGGCTCGGGCGTGTTTTGGATTGATTTCAGTCTAATTTTCTTCAGGTTTTCAGTGCTGGTGTGTTCTGGTGTCTCGTGTCACATTTCTTCATCGCGATCGCGGAATGATAAATGCGACCGCATAAGGGAAAATGTGAGGCTGGGTGTTTCTTTTTCGTGTTCGCGAACATAGGTCCGCGTTTTCATATGTTGTGGCAGATTGAGCATCGCGTCTGCGTTGGTGAGCACGCGTTCACGTAGTGGCTTAGATTGATTTGAGGCTAGAGATATTCTTCAACGTGTTCGCATAAGGTGAGACGCGTTTGCGAAGGCATGAGGTAGTGTTGTTCTCCTTCGCGTGGTCTGTTTCGCGATCGCGTAATGTATTTTGGGACGCTGCTGTGTTTTTTCTTCACATTAGCGATGCCTTGTCCGCGTTCACATAGGGTCTTTTGGGTGGTAGTGCATTTTGTTCATCGCGAACGTGATGGTTTTTCCCCGTTCGCGTAAGAGGACGTCTGGCAGATTATAAAGTACTCTATTTCGAGGGTTTCAGCCATGTTTACATTTTTGGAGCTATAGAGCTCGGATTGAGGCGATTCTAGAAGCAATTTTCATCATATGAATTGGGTAAGTGTTCTTTACTCGTTTTGGTTATATTTCATGAATTTATCTTTGATTCTAACTTTCGCTTGATAAATTTCAAAGAGGAAATTGGAGGTTTTGTCTTAACGTTTCATAATGTGAATTTTTGAGTTTTGAACATCGATTTGGAGTCGGGCTTGAGTGAAACTAATATGGTTGTACTCGTAATTGAATGGGTTGTCCGATTTTGTAAGTTTTGTCGGATTCCAAGGTGCGGGCCAGGCTTGGACTTTTTGGCGGATTTTGGGCTTTTGATTCAAGATTTGACCTTTTTCGATTGGGATTGGTTCCTTTAGCATTGTTTGATGTATTTGAGTTGTTTTTGGTTAGTTTCGAGCCATTAGGAGGTCGGAACGCACATGATGGCATTTTTGGAGCATCGCTTGGCGTTCAGGTCCCGGGGGGCCTCGGGTGTGTTTTGTATGCTTAATGGATTGAAGTTTTGACTTATGCAACTGCTGAAATTTTTTGGTTTTTGGTGTTTTGCACCTGCGGTGGGGAGACCGCAGGTGCGGACTCGCACATGCGGAAGAAGGATCGTAAATGCGGATTTAGGCAGCCCATCTGGGAGCACAAGTACGAAAAGGGAGCGGCATCTACGCATCCGCAGATGCAGAGAAGCGACCGCAGAAGCGAAAAGGGACGGCCTGGGAAAGGTCGCAGATGCGGAAGGTCGTCCGCAGAAGCGTGCCCTGGTCCGCAAAAGTGAAATTTTGGAATTTAAGTGGAATCTGCACCTGCGATGAAATTTCCGCAGGTGCGGCGTCGCATGAGGAACAATAGGCCTGCAGATGCGAAAATCACTAGGCAGAAAAGGGCCAAGTTCGAGGGTTTTATCCCATTTTCAATTTTGGGACTTTGAGAGCTCGGATTAAGGCGATAATTCAAGGATTTTTCAGAGAGAACTTTTGGGTAATGATTCTTAACTCGTTTACGGTATATTCCATTAATCTATAATTGATTTTATCATTAAATTAAGAAATTTGGGTGAGAAATTTGGGGGGAAATGTTGGAAGTTCTTCAACTAAGTTTTTGAGTTTTGATTGGGATTTTGATATCAGATTTGGATATTTCGGTATGAGTGAACTCGTGAGTGAATGAGTGTTCATATTTTGTGACTTTTACTCAATTCCGAGATGTGGGCCCGGGTTGACTTTTTGGGGTGATTTTCTAGTTTCTTGCTTTAGCTTTGATTTCATTAATTAGATTAGTTTCTTATAGGTATATTTATGGAATGTAATTAATTTTGGCTAGATTTGAGCGGTTCGGAGTCGGATATTCATGGAAAAGGCATTGTTACTGATTGATTGAGTTTGGTTCGAGGTAAGTGGTTTGTCTAACCTTGTGGGGGGGAAATCCCCTTATTATTTGGTACTGTTATGATATGTGAGCGCCATGTACACGAGGTGACAAGTGCGTACATGGGCTATTTGTTGTAAAACCTAATTTTTACTGAGTAATAACATGTTTCACCTTAATTGAGTTATACTAGCATGTGTAGTTATCATGTTAGCGTAGAATAGCATGTCTACATGTCTTGATTGTTAATCTGAACTCTGTGAAGCATGCTTAGTGGATTCCTGCTCCTTTTCTTGACTTGTACTTAGTCTAAACTGTAGGTTTTCTTGGTGTTACTGTTATCTCCATTGTTTGAGTTGTACACTTATTTTGGGACTACGGAACGGTATCACGGGAGATCCCCATGCATATTACTTTGGGACTACGAGACGGTATCCCGGGAGATCCCCCTGCACATTTACTTTTGAGACTACGAGGCGGTACTTCAGGAGTTCTTCCTGTATATTTACTTTTGAGACTACAAGGTGGTACCTCGGGAGTTCTCTCTACATATTTATTTTGGGACTACGAGACGGTATCTCGGGAGATCCCCTGATGCTTACCCCTGTGTGTTATACTGTTATTTTGCTGTGTTTCCTTTTGTTAAATTCTAGTCTCTTATTATACTGTATATTCTCATGCCTTATTTATTATTTACCAGTGGGCCTGACCTGACCTCGTCAATACTCGACCGAGGTTAGTCTTGGCACTCACTAGGTACCATTATGGTGTACTCATGCTACTCTCCTGCGCATGTTTTCGTGTGCAGATCTAGGTACTTCCTACCAGCCTCGCTATTAGTTGCGCATTTGCTGCTATTCCGGAGAGTTCAAGGTACATCTGCCTGCGTCCGCAGACCTCGGTGTCCCCCTCTATCTCTTTTATGTTGTTCTTCCTTTACTTCTTCTAGATACTGATATATAGAACAGTTAGACAAAATCTTAGAAACTTGTGAATTATGATGTTCCGGATTTTGGGAAAGTGTGTATTTCTAGCATATTAGTTATTGTACATGTCGAGCGGCATTGTTACTAGTTATTTAACTATCTATTACAGTTAGATGTTAGATTTAACTTTCATTATTGTTATTTTCGTAATTTTTTAGGCTTACCTAGAACCGTTGCAATAGGACACAAACGACGTTCCATTAGACAATATAAATCGTGCAATAGGTCTTATAAAACATTCCAAAAATGATCTATAAACCGTTCCAATACTAATAAAACCGTTACAATAGCTTAAAGAAACTATTGTTATATCCATACATAACGGTAACAATAGCTTACATAAGTGTTGTATTAGATAATATGATAACAGTTAAGAACCGTTGCATACACAATATAGTAACGATTTTAAACCGTTCCAATTGAAAAAAAATAATCATTCAACCAGAGAAAGGGAAAACCGTTGCGATAGACGTATCTTTAGCAAGGGCAACGCAAATCGTTGCAAGAACTGTTCCTATAGCTTTATTGGCATGCGGGCTAATGGAACGGGCTATAAAACTGTTCCAATATCTCTACGACAACAGTTTAGCTGTTTGTGAGAACGATTTTCCATGCGTTACCATAGACCAGTTTTTCAGTAGTGGTTGTAGTATTGACAGATGTAAATATTTATTTAGTGAAATTTATATTTTACTCAATAATTAGTTCTCCACTTATTTGTAACTGAGAGAGGCGAATAATGTAGTAATTAGTTATAACAAGTAGGGTAATTGAAAAGAGACTTACTAGAAAGAGCATGTTTCAATTTAAACATATATTTCTCGTTCTTTAATATAATTATTTTGATAATTAATTTGTATAACCGAGAGGAGTCAAGTTAATTATTTGATTTTAGTAATAATATATAAATGTAATCGTGAAAGATATTTACACATTTGTGAGAAATAAAAATTTAAAAATAAATATATCTATTATATAATAAAATATTAAGTAAAGTGAGGATCCCAA
The DNA here is from genome assembly GCA_005239525.1 of Nicotiana knightiana. Taxonomy (NCBI): domain Eukaryota; kingdom Viridiplantae; phylum Streptophyta; class Magnoliopsida; order Solanales; family Solanaceae; genus Nicotiana; species Nicotiana knightiana. The sequence continues at coordinate 47,362 of ML369443.1, forward strand.
TATTTTCGTATTATATTTGTAAAAAATAAATATACTTCTTTATTGTTCAGGTTACACATTTTTTAACAGTTAATTAACCACTCAACTTTTTATAATTTTCTCAAATAGTAATTACATCACTCAACCTTTTATAAATTTCTCAACAAAAACAACAATAACAACATATTCAGTAATATTTCACACTGTGGGGTATACATTTTTCAAATAGTAATTAAAATAAAAAAATATATATGTAGCATAGATAAATCAATCTTTGTGGGTTCGACATCATTTTTATTATTATTTGACAAAGAACGAGTTATAATTTACATACAACAAGAGGTGTCAATGATTCAGTTCGACCGATAATTTTAAAAATTTTGTACCATATTAATTTTCGGTTATTCTACTATATATAACCAAAAGTAAAATTTTCAAAACCATCCCAATCATGTTGGTTTCTCTTCGGTATCGGTGCGGTGCGGTTAATTTTCGGTATTTGTTTAAATGTCATGTAAAAGTCACTAGTAAAAGTAGGATGCAATAACATACATACTTTTATAGGACTTAACAAAATTCTCTAGACAGTTTTACTGTTTAAATGATGATGAATTAAGAAAACAAGAAAGATGGTTAGAGTATAGATCCATCAACTACTCTACAGTTGCGTAAAAGAAACTATGCAAAGATAAAGAAAAGATAAGTCACACAAGTAGAAAGATATTAACCAAGTTGGAACTTATGAATAAAGTCTATAGAAGATTAAATAATCAAAAAGATATATCTAAATCATAAATCATACGAAATGAAATATATTCGTTACATTGTAGTTTGCTACTCATAATCGCTTGAATACTTTGTGTCTTGCTAGTGAATATGTTGGAAATAATTTAGTTCCAGTAGGAGTAGCATAATATGTTTGGGAATAAGGATTTTGATTTTAATTACTTGTGGGCTTGTAATAATTTTCATAATTCCATGGCCCAAGAAAAATTCAATGCTTTACAATATATAAATATAATTTTCATATGTAAATTTATTCGGTAACAGTTCGGTATTTTTTCGATTTATTTTCTTAAAATAAAAAATCTACCATAAATTATCGTTACGGTTGTAGATTTATATAAAAAAAAAATCTAAAAATCAATTCGATATGGTTCAATAGATTTAGTCGATTTGTAAAAATTCATGACACCCGCATACCACAAATACTCGTCAATATTTCACTAATATGGTATCGTCAAAGAGCAACTTGAAAGACGTACAAAACAGATTCTTTGATGTAAACCACATTGTTATCCTATGAGTATAGCGGTTATGCATGTTGCACGATATTGAAGAAATCACTGATGACAACATACAGAGTCCAGAACTAAAGTGTGGTTCTTATGAACACAAAAGATCGAAATCGTTTTTAAAAAAATTGGTAATTTTTTTATATATATAACGTCATTTAAAGGCACTATACTTTAATATTAGTTTTGTCCGTTAAAATATAACGTGGTAAATAATTACGCTATATTCAGTAGTTGCATTTTAACACATTAGCGCTTTAAAAAAATGCGCTATATCTGTTTGCATTTTTAGTAAGACCTGCTATGTGCCTCTCTCTCTCCGTTGAGTTACCTAATTTTCTTTTTCTTTTTTCTTTTCTTTAATTTATTTTCTCCACTATGGCTACCCAAATCTATTTTTTTTAATTAAAGTTTACCAATTCTGGCATTTGTTTTTGTTATCTTACTCTGTCAATCGCGAGCCACCACTGTCTGCATTCCCAATGCAATTTTGTCGTTTGTTAACAAATTGAATATGGAAAATAGACAGCCATACCAACAGAGAAATATTAAATTCGAACTTTGAAAATAGGAAAATTTCTGATCACGACTCCTTCATCCATAAATTTTTAGCAATGGATTTCTTAGAGTATATTTAGCAATGGATTTTCTTTATAGTATACTTCCGAATATAAAGGCTAGAGCACATCACATAAATAGTTAGCAATGGATTTCTTATTGATTGCCATTACACTAGCTAGCTCCTTAGTTTTTCTCTTCCTTGTTTACAACCAATTTTTCTCAACCAAAAGAAACAATAGGCAGAGAAATAGGGTACCTGAAGCTGCCGGAGCATGGCCTATCATTGGCCATCTCCACCTTCTCAGTGGATCTGAATCTGATCAGTTACCTCACAAAGTCTTAGCTCGAATGGCAGAAAAATATGGGCCAATTTTCGGGTTGAAGCTTGGAGTAAACAAAGTAGTTGTGGTTAGTGATCCCAAAATAGCAAAAGAATGTTTCACAACCAACGATTTAGCCCTTGCAAATCGGCCCAAATCCTTGGCTTCAGAGATCATAGGCTACAACCATGCCATGTTTGGGATTGCTCCTTACGGACCTTATTGGCGAGAGATAAGGAAAATAGCAACGGTTGAATTTCTGTCCACTCGGCGAATTGAGATGCTCAAACACATAAGAGAATTTGAAGTAAAATCATCTATTAAAGAGTCTTATGAGTTTTGGTTGAAGAACAAGAGTGGTTTGAACGGTGGAGTGAAAATGGAGATGAAGGAATGGTTGGGGAATGTAATTATGAATACTATGGTTAAGATGTTATTTGGAAAAGAATGTACTGAAGGAGAAGGAATAAACAAAGCTCATAAAGCAATTAGAAGATTTTTTGAGTTGTTAGGGGCTACTGTTGTTGCTGATTTCTTACCTTATTTAAGGTGGCTAGATATAGGAGGCCATGAGAAGGCAATGAAAGAAGTTGCTAAAGAAATCGATTCTGTTGTTGAAGAATGGTTAGGAGAACATAAAAGGAGGAGGGATTCTAAAGGGATTAAATCTGGAGAGGAAGAAGATTTCATGGATGTAATGTTGTCCATTTGTGAAAACAGAGACTTGCCTGGATTTGATGCTGATACCTCTATCAAAGCTACTTGTATGGTACGTTCTTAGATTTACCCTCTTAAAACCACTTTTTACTACGTACTAAGTACTCCAAATTTGTAATCAGTTCGGCCAAAAGTATTTTTCTTCATATTAGGCCAAGTTGTTAAAAGAAAAAAAAAGTACTTTTTAATTGAAAGAAGTATTTTTGGAAAAGCAGAAAAAATTAGTTAATTATCAGAAACACTTTTTTATAAGCACTTTTGAGAAAAATACACTCAAATATACTTTTTTTAAAGTTTGGGCAAACAGTAACTACTGCTCAGAAGTATTTTCTAAATTAATTAATCAAACACAAACTAATTCTCAACAAAAGTATTTTTGAAAAAAAAACATAAAGAAACTGATTTTAGAAGCTGCGTCAAACAGAACTTTTGAAATATGCTACAATTACACACATTTGCTTGTGTACTATTCAAAATTGTTCTAAGTTTGTCCTATGTCGTACTTTTGATTTATTCATATTCTTGTTGCTATCAAACTATTACGTATTTAGGTTTTGCATTAACGAAGCTCCCTGGAAATTCACGTATTCAAATTCTTCAAGAGAAAATAGTTAAATTTACCTCTTAACTTTTAACTATGGTTCAACAATGGGTCTTATTAGACCAGAAGTCTAACGGAGAGAATAATTGAGCAATTTCAAATAGTACATGGGCAAATTTGATCATCTTCCCCATTATTAACATCTTACAAACATATTTCATTTTCATGTTAGTGTATATAATCTAATTCGTTTTTGATTCATTAATCATCACTCCATTGTGTTATGACTAGGAAAAGAACTTTTTATAAACTTGTCATTGATCTTCTTCCCTGTGATAGTCCCTTGTTGTGCTCATATCTGGAACTTATTGCTGAAATAGTTGGGTTTGGCTTTGTAGGCACTGCTAGCGGCAGGTACAGACACTACGATCGTAACTCTAACATGGACTTTATCTTTACTCCTAAACAACTACCAAGCACTAAAAAAGGCCCAAGATGAGCTAGATGCTCACGTTGGGAAGAACAGATGCGTTCAAGATTCGGATATCAAGAACTTGGTCTATCTTCAAGCTATTGTCAAAGAAGCATTGCGTTTATATTCAGCTGCACCGCTCTCTGTACCACACGAGTGTATGGAGGATTGTACTATTAGTGGCTATGATATACCAAAAGGCACTCGCTTACTAATGAACATTTGGAAGATTCATAGCGATCCAAATTTATGGCCAAATCCTGACGAGTTTAAGCCAGAGAGGTTCTTGACGACACATAAGGATGTCGATGTGAGAGGAAATCACTTTGAGTTGATTCCATTTGGTAGTGGAAGAAGAATGTGCCCTGGAATTTCTTTTGCCCTTCAAGCTGTGCCCTTTGTATTAGCTGGTTTATTGCAGGCGTTTGAACTTAAGAGGCCTTCAGATGAACCAATTGATATGAGTGAGAGCTTCGGATTGACAATCCTTAAAGCTTCTCCTCTCGAAGTTCTCGTCGCGCCGCGCTTGGCTCCCAATCTGTACGAATGAAATGTTTGGTTCGTAATATTGATGCGAAAATAATAAGACTTCAAACGTCATACATTACAAGTGTAACTGTACAATTCTTGACATCATGTTACAGATGACATTCAATATTTTTAGAGTCCTGCACTGGAAATTTCAAGTTGTAATTTCTGACCATAGGTATACTTTACCCTCCCAATTTTACTTTGGATCCGTTCAGCTCGAAAGAATATATATGCTTATTAGCTTCTGAAGTATTTTTCAAAAGTTTCTGTCTGACGACTTTCCTGTCATTTTCTCTAGCTTAACTACATTGCTATAATTTTTAACAAAACATTTTGATTAGTTTATACATCAAAAGTCAGTTTTCTGCCAATTGTTATGCCACGGTGCTAAGGTCACATATGTTATGAACAAGGTAGACAAAACCAAACGGATTGGGCTTGGGAATGGGTATGCATGAGTCAGAGAATGAACCAGCCCAATGGGAGATTAGTAGACTACAATTGGGACCCAGGTTGAGGTACAGGAGGAGGAGAAATTCAAAAATAGCCAAATTTATATGGGATCATTCAAAATAGCCACACTTTCAAAAGTAATCGAAATTTAGCCATTTTTCATGTAAAGATAAATCTGAACGAAAACACTGTTCAAAATCCGAAAAATACTCTAGTATATTATACTGGAGTTCCAGCATAAGTATATTGAAACTCCAGCATAATATAATGGAGTTCCAGCATAAGTATACTAGGACTCCAGCATAATATACTGGAGTTCCAGCAAAGTATACCGATCCGGTATAATATGCTGGAAGTTCGTACACAGGTGCTCGAATCTCCAGTATATTATGCTGGAACTTTCCGTGTGTTGGAGTTCCAGCATAATATCCTGGAAGTTCATACACAGGTGCACTGAACTCCAGTATATTATGTTGAACCGGTCTCTGTTGCAACAAAGTAGTGGCTATTTTCAATGACTTGGTAAACGCTGACTATTTTTGAATGACCAGTCCGAAAACTGGCTAGTCGGTACTATTTTTACCTGAAGGTGTGAAGGAATTACTGGACAAGAGGGAATGCATGTACTATAATTATCAATCTGTTATTTCTGTATTTGGTCGTGGATATTTGATCCATTACAACATGTTTCAATAACTAAATGACCTTAGTTTCGTCTATATAAGACCGGAAAAATATCAACTATGTCAATTTATAAGTAACTTATTATAAAAATTGGCCAATTTAAATATTACTAATATTAGTCAATTAGTTATTTGTAGCAAAGAAAAAAGTCAATTTTTTATTTTCTTTTGAGTGGGTGTTATTAGAATAGATTTGATACATCTTAAGGAGCTTGAATCTCAATTTTGGGATGCTTTTGTGGAGTTTGAGGTAGTTTGAATTAAAAATTCGATGTAGAGAAGGAACATGAAAAAATAATATGGGTATCACACTGTGTATTAGATATTTATCATATTTACATCAAATGTATATCACATGTATATCCATGTATACTTGCGTGTGGGATACAAGCGTGGTACATGTTTGATACATGTGTCGCAGAAGAATTTTTCGAACTCGATTTTAACTAAGAATTTTGATACAAGTTCCGTCCAAATCACCTCCAATCTTACTCAAATTTTGTATATTGGCTCGTCTATATGTTTTCAATGAATCTCAAACATACTCATTGAAAAAAGTCCTTTTTTGCCTAGATTTTCGGACTCTTTATATATATTTTTTTTTCTTTTTTTTTCATCATCTTATTTGCTATCTCAGTCAGGAAATTTCCTTTTTGTCTTGCATTTAATATTGTTAATCACGCTTAAAAATATGGAAGGAGATCTTTGTGCATGATTCTTGAAGAGAAATAACTTTATTTATTTGAGTTTTCTATTCTTATACGTGCTTGACTAATCTTGGTAAGTTTATGTTTAATGTTAAAGCTTCTTAATAATTCATGGATTATAATTTTGAATAAGATAGGAGCTACTGCATTTCTTGGCATGAATCACTAAGGTCCTGCACCCACTCTACACCATCAACAAATTCACGTTTTATGTGCTTCTGCGTCAATTTGGTGAATTTAAAATTGAAACACACAACCTAAAGTGTTAGCTTAAATTAAGATTAAAAAACTCAAGAAATCTTAGTCATCTCTTCTGTAGGTAAGCTCCTGAATAATGGTTTAATTGCAAAGAAAAAGATTTTGGAAACAGGAAGGGATCGTTAAAGGCGGAAAATAAAATAGTGGCTCAGATAATTCGCATTTCTTTATAAATAAAAGAGCTAATGTTACTCAATCATTATCAAATTAATAGCTGCAATTTTTCTCTGTTCGTGACTTCACTCAATGTTCTGTCGTCTCATCACTCAATGCTATGAGCAACAGGTCAACTCATGCTTATTTTTAAAAATCATGTTTAGTTGATTTAATTTGAATAATCTAATAATGAAAAGATTCTTTACACACTTTCACCTTAAATGAAAAAAAAAAAGGAACAATGAAAAGATTAAAATAATGTCACGACCCAACCTATGGGCCGAGACGGGCACCCGGTACCTTACTCAACCGAATACCAACATAATATATCTTTCTTATCATACTATCACGGGTAAATGTTCCAAAATGGTCATCATGACATAATCGAAATAAAACATAAGGGAATGCTAGACATAGGACGACCTAACATGATATAGAAACTTATACATGTGACATACGCGCCTATAGGCTGACATGACCATTTGTAAACTCAAAACATATGCCGACAAGGCCATACAAGTATCCATATACCTGACATTTGTCTACAAGCCTCTAAGAGTACATAAACATCAAAAAGGTCGGGACAGGGCCCCGCCATACCAATCAATGCATGTCCCAATCATACTGACCAAATAGGAAACTCCGGAGCAAGTGGAGTGCAGCAACACCTTTCACTGAGCTGATAGCCTACTAGGAGGACTGTCAACCTGCCTATCGGGACCTGCGGGCATGAACGCAGCGTCCCCAAGAAAAAGGGACGTCAGTACTGTGAGCATGTGATTTTTACTCGTCATACCGTCCTATAAAAATCACAATAAATCAATTA